>JASCZI010000259.1:13810-42605 GCA_036250425.1 Stylosanthes scabra
TATCAAACTGGGCTTGTCAAGCTCTTTATGTTGAAAAGCGATCTAAACAGATACGCGAAAAGAAAAGACTAGTCATCGACTACAAGCCTTTGAATACCTTCCTGCAAGACGATAAGTTTCCATTGCCAAAGATCACTCCAATAACCACAAGGTTGCGAGATGCTAAGATCTTCAGCAAGTTTGATCTTAAAGCAGGATTCTGTCAGCTTGGTATTCATCCAAATGATAGATACAAAACAGGCTTTTGTATACCAGATGCACAATACCCATGGACAGTAATGCCATTTGGGTTAAAGGTAGCTCCATCATTATTTCAGAAGACCATGATCCGCATTTTTGGACCTATCCTGAACTCAACCCTCATCTACATAGATGACTTTCTACTGTTCTCCAAAGATGGCCCAAGTCACAAAGCCCTGCTAGCCCAATTTGCTGAAATTATTGAGAAATATGGGCTTATGCTTTCAGCAAAAAAGAGTCACATTGGTCAAACCCAAGTAGATTTTTTGAAAATGACTTTTCATGACGGATTCTTTCAACCAGGGAATCATATCTTTAAAGAACTGCTCAAATTTCCAGACGACAACCTGTCGATAAAGCAAATTCAACAATTCTTAGGGATTGTGAATTATATCCGTGATTTCATCCCAGATGTGACTAGACACACAAGCCAGCTGTCTACACTTATCAAGAAAAGACCCTCACGATGGGGACCTGAACAGACTACAGTTGTCAAGCATCTTAAGGAGATTACTCAGAATCCACCTCCTTTGAAGATTCCCAACAACGAACAACGCATACTCCAGACTGATGTTAGTGATTATTTTTGGGGAGCTGTGCTCTTAGAGGAAGTTGATGGGAAAAGACACTACTGTGCTCATGCAAGTGGACAGTTCAAAGAATCTGAAAAGCATTACCATGTTACTTACAAAGAGATTCTTGCTGTAAAGAGAGGAATAGAGAAGTTCAGCTTTCACTTAAGCCCCTACCACTTTATTGTGGAAATGGACAATACATCTTTTCCGTCAATGCTCGATGCAGAAAGAAAGACCCTTCCTGATTCACAACTCATGAGATAGAAAGATTGGTTTTCTCGCTATAAATTCACGGTATGACACATCAAAAGAAACCACAACATCATAGCTGACTATCTCTCTCGACCAAACAAAGACCCTCCTCCAAAGATCCTTCACATCTTCACCATGAATACCTTTACATTTCCCTTATCAGATTGCCCTCAAGACCACCGGTTCTATAGAAAAAAAGCAGACCCGTTTCCCTTCTCCACAAAACCAAAAACCCCTGAAGAAGTCCTGACCTTAGCAAAACAATGCCTGTTCTATTGGCTCCATAAGCTCCTACTGGTAACACATATTGCTGCAAATCCTCGACATTTTAATGTTGAGATACCTTACTGTGTTGTTCCCATAATCAAAGGACCAATTCCTAAAGAAATGATGTGGTACATTTGGGCTCTCTCAGCTCAGTATGATTGTGCCATAGCCGTTCCAACATTTTCTCTTTACCATTTGCTTTGTAAACAACATTTCTCAGGAACGTATCTTGATCAGCTACTGTCAATGTTTGCTCCAGTTCTTTTTTGGAGAGGAAAACTTTACAATGCCCTACAGGCCTAAAGAATATAGAATGTTTCCTATAGGAAGAAGCAGAAATTCTATTGCCTATTTGTCTTAAGAAGATATTTCCATTATGACGGGCGATATGATACCCTCTACACTCCAGAAACAGCATCAATATAGTAGGGTATTAAAAAATATGGCCTATTAAAGAAAGAGATTGTCTGAACACTTTAGTTAGCCACCTTCATAATTGCAATAATCCTGGTATTCAAGTCATAGCAGGAATTGAAGGACTCTCCTTAGCTGAAGCGGAGGCCAGCTCATCACAGAATACTCAGACCATGCAAGAAGACTTAAACCAATTCTAGACAGACTTTTTCACCTCTTCAATAATATTCCCAACACCACCACTTTCACAAAATTCCGACCCATGGGGTGGTCCGTTGTCTCAAGATCCTTATAACTATGAAGAAGAACTAGGTGCACGAGTCTATCCTGTTTTATCTAGCCCAACCCATGTAGATGTTGGCATAGACGTTACTGAAGAACCAGACGATGATGTACTAGCCAGACTTGCAGAATATGAAGATCTTGGCAATCTCTATTTTCAGCAAAGTGATGATGACAATCTTCCACCACACATGGAGCATGATGACTTTGCTGACCATGAACCAATCATCAAATAGAAGGGACTCACAGTTGTATAATTATGAGTACTTTACTTTGCTTTCGAAAAAAGCTACTTTACTAAAGTTGCTTTGATAAAGTAAGGTTTTATCATGTCTTCCAATAATGTATGGCGATAAGTATGTATAATCTTATCTGTCAAATGTGATGTTTTTATTGATTGCTTAGATTTCTGCTTTATTCAGAGACCTCTATATATAGAGAGGTTCTCCTTCGTAAAATAAGAGCTTTCATAATAAACCATTGTGAAATATTTTCATTACGGCTATTTAATTAGGTAATATTATATCATTAAATTCTTTTATTGATCATTAAAAAAATAAATGTAAATGCATGATTATATAAGATATTTCACACCATCTAAACTATTAGAATAATATTAAAACTTTAAAAATATAAATTTTCAACACGTGGAAGAAAAAATCTCGAGTGGATATGTGTCATTATCCATTACGTACCTTAAGCAATCCATGGACGTTGGACCACATTAAACCTACTTTATGATCTTAAGTCTTGCATATTTGAAAAAAAATAATACAATAACGATTTGGGGAGCATTGAGACTCAATAATTAAATTATTATCCAAAATTTATATGAGTTATTATCGTAACTCATATATTCAGGATTAAGTTATCATCCAAAATTTATGAGTTATCATCCATAAATATATATTGATTTTTTATTATAATGTATCGACTCCATACTAAAATCATTCCTAACAAGAAACCTAATGACAGAAATTATTGGTGGCAATTAACGACCTACTTTTGCTGATTTGATATAAAACAACACGGTTATGCATATAGAAGGATATGCATTGTGTGAAGATGTTGAAAAACATCGGAGTGCTGGTCCAAAATTAAGCCAAGTAATTTCAAATATTTCATAATAAAAAATAATATTTGAACTATTATTTTGATATAATTCTTTTGTACATTTTCGTTCTATAGTATAAAAGATAAAGAAATTTTATACTGTTATTTTTTATTAATCACTTTTAATATTGAAAACAAAAGATATAAAAGATATTTCGGTGAACATTTTGGTCTTCCACAAATTGTAATTACAAAATTAGTTTTTAAATTTTTATTCCGTCGGCCAAATTAGTCTTATATTAAAATATTTCTTAGAAATGAATTTGAGAATTTTTAAAGTTTTAGTGATATTATGTTTTTATTAAATAATGAATTTTGACTAATCAAGTTTAACCGAGTGATTTATTTTTATGCTAAATAGAATATTATTTCGGTATCAAATAATATAAAAAATTACACATAAATAAAATTCTATTC
This sequence comes from Stylosanthes scabra, assembly GCA_036250425.1. Lineage (NCBI taxonomy): Eukaryota > Viridiplantae > Streptophyta > Magnoliopsida > Fabales > Fabaceae > Stylosanthes > Stylosanthes scabra. The sequence goes on from JASCZI010000259.1 coordinate 17,371, forward strand.
GACATCAAAATAGTCTTTTATGCTAAATAAATAACTTGATTGGACTTAATTTACTAAAATTAATTATTCACATAAAATTATTGTTAAATAATGATAGAGATTAAGTTGTTTAATTTTCTTTTACCAAAATTTAATGTAAGGATTGATTTGTCTAATAATAAAAAATTAGATATTGATTTGGTGGTGATTAAAATATCTTGATGATTAAACATCTTATTAGAAAATACTTAGGACTAACATGGGATAAGGAGAATCCATCCTAAGAAATTTATATTCTAACATTTTAGTTTTCTTTTGTACTTATTAAAAAGATGTTATTTCTTAAAAGATCAAATTGTGACAAGAAGAAAAGGTGTAAAGTTGATGAACAAGATAGATTACGAATAACTTTAGAGATATTTTTCATGTTTATTAAGATAAAATAATTATGGATTTCATGAGTGAGGATCCTATCATATTGTAAGTTTCAACTTTCAACTACTTAGATAAAAAAAGCTTTTGACTTAGAATACACGTATTAGAAGAAGAACTAAAGTGGTGCGTGGCACAAGGGCAAATGATGACTTAAAAAATTAGAATTAGAATGAGAATAATTAGTAATTACCAAAAGCATAGGCTTGATGTTGTCAATAGTGAGAGATTCAGAATCGTCGTTATTAGTATCACGTTCTTGCTGCTCGCAATGATCAAGCAACACATCCAAGAAGTCATCACCACGCGCCCCGCACGTGTCTCTGTCCCTCACGCGCTTCCCAATCATTTCATCAAACAGTTTATGGATTCTCAAATAAGACACTGTTACGTGCCGTTTCACACCCTGCAAGTCCAACCACTTCACCGCCGGAAAATAATCCGACACGTTCACCCTCCCGGCGTTCTCCATGATCCGCCACACCACCTCCTTGAACTCCCCCGCGCTCTTGAACTCCGGATCTACCACGTCCTCCGAGAACACCGTGTTCGACACAAGGTTCAGCATCGTGGCGAAAGCCACCTCTCCGATGTTCACCGGTGTTCTTGCGGTGGATTTCTGGTGAAGGTGTTGCACGAGCTGCTGCACCTTGTGTTGCCGGAGGTGCTGGAGAAGATCTAGGCGCTGAGCGGTGAAGATCTTGGTGGTGCATAGACGGCGCCGGCTGCGCCACCTTGGGCCTCCGGGGGACCAGGCCAGGGTGTCAAGGACGTTAGGCTGTGCGGTAATGACGTCTGGGATTGGGCGGTCAGAGAAGGAGTTATCGTGCTTCTGGAGGATTTCTTGGGCGGCGGAGGGGGAGGAGGCGATGACGACAGTGACGGAGCCGAGTTGGAGGGACATGAGGGGGCCGTAGGTTTTGGAAAGAGTGGAGAGAGTTGCGTGGGGTTTTGGGCCGAGTTGGTGGAGGTTTCCGATGATAGGTATGCCGGGTGGACCGGGTGGGCGATTGGCTTGTCGGCGGCGATTGAGGATGGAGCGGAGGATGATGGTGGGGAATAGAGAGAGTGTGATAAGTAAGAGCAAGATATGGAGGTCCATGCTGGATTCTTTATGTTGCAACAGCTATTCAAATTCAATAGAATCAAAACTATATATATTACTTGTATATAGAGCTGTTTCTTTTTTCCAAATGAAATAAAATTATGACTTATTTATTTGTGGTTATTACTCATTCGAGATTTATCCTCAATAAAATAAAATCTTAGAAAAAAATTATACTAACTATACATTAAAAAGATTAATTACTAAATTAATTCTAAATTAAAATATAAAATATATATTAATAAATTATCTATGGTCTATGACTATACTCATGCACAAACACATATATATTTAGACACGATTTGGCCATGTGTCTGCCTCAACATACCATGTCAATTTGAGTATTAGCGATTTAGCTCGTATATGCTGATGCCGCCAAGTGCAACCTGGATTGAACCCACAATATCAGAGGGAATACCAATCTCATGGTGCACCAACATATCTATTATCCTTGATACTTGTTCTGTGAGTCATATAAGAATAATAAAAATATTTCCAACATAATCTACTTGTATTAGATATATATGAAGTTCGTATGTGCATTAATATATAGTTTGCGTGTTTTGGTTTGGACTGTTTGGGTGTGTTTTAGTGTTTTCGGTGATTTTTATGTTGTATGTGTTGGGTTTGGTTGAAAATAATGTGTATAAAAGTCTTATATCGTTTGATGTAAAGAGTGTGGGTGTATTTTTATATTATAAATAGAAATTTAAGTTGATGGTTTCAAGTGCACCAAGTTAATACATATTATATAACTTTTAAATTTCTTCTTGTAGTCACTGGTTGTCGTTTAGTAACTTTTTTCTGTTTTTGGGTTTCTACGTTAATTCTCTTATGTTGTAATTGTGTTATTGTTCTTTCCTACATCTCTATTTTAATTTTTCATGGGCATGGTCGCGATGCCCAACAAGTGATATCATCAGCTATGGTTTATTTGATGTAAATTCTTAGTATGCTCTATGATTGCAGTTTTGTCTGATCTTCCATATCAGAAAAGGATTATCTTGTGAGTTGGATAATTTTTCGTGGTAGCTTGGTTATAATTGTGTTGCTGCAATGACACTTGTTTCAAGCGTCGTAAGGTTTAATATAGAGAAATTCGACGAAAGGGTGGTTTTTGACTTGTGGCAAATTCAAGTCAAGGATGTATTGATACAATCTGGGTTACACAAGATGCAAAAAATCTGGGTATACAAGAAGATATTATCCAGGTGGAGCAAGTTGGGCAAAGGGCTCAAAAGTCGCTAACATAGCCTCTCTGGTTGAGAGATATTATGATATCCGATGTATCATCGTGGTAGGTCCATACTGCTATGGAAAAGGATGAGCTGTTAGCATATCCACAATTGCACATGGGCATTGGTTGACAGTTGATGCAAAGTGTGTGATGGTAGAGTTATGTCGATGGCTGAGAAACCTCTAATGAAAGCCAACATGAAGCCAACATGCAAGGTGTGTGATGATGGAGTGTGATAGCTATTGAACTATGATTATCGGTTTTGACAATGTAATTATTTTCAATTAAAGTAAAAATTATTGGGTTTGGTTGAAAATAATGTGTAATAAAATACCACATCGTTTGATGTAAGAAGTGTGAATGAATCTTTAATGTTATAAATAGAGGTTTAAGTTAACAATTTTAAGTGCACCAAGTCAATATTCCTTCTTGTACTTTAGAAAAATATGGAGGCTGTATTCATTAAGAGTATGTGGAGTGTTTGGTGCCAGAGTAAAAAATATTGGAGGATGTCTTTTATACTCTAATTTTCCTTTCGAGATGAGAACTTGAATAACTACCGAAAAAAATTAGTTAAGTCGTATATTTTCTTAATGTATTATTTGGGTATTTTTTACATGAGCTTATAAAAATTTTGTTTATTGATTAAGTGTTGGTTGGAGAAAAAAGATAATATATACTACAATAATAGTACTTTTAGCATCAAGAAAGAAATATAATCAATGTGAATGGTTTTTCTCTGTGCATGCCAAGTGGCAGAAATGAATAACACACAAATGAACAATGCAAAGCAAATGCATGTACTGGAGTGAGAATTCTTATTTGAAATGCACTTACAGAGAAACAAAGATCAAACACTTGATCGAGCAGATCAGAGGATCGAAATAATACAAATAATTGCAGATTTTTCAGATTATTCCTGAATGGGAATAGGCTCAAAACCCCTCTCAATTGAAGCCTTCACAGCATCAACCACAATCTGCGTCTTCCTACTAATAAGTGGCCACTTCTTATCAGGCTTTGAGTTCTTGTACTTGATCTCTCCCACCAAACGCGCAAATTCTCTAATCAAAAGAGCCTCTTGAGGAAGATCTGTGTTGGTGGTGTGAATTCTAGGCTTTATATCCCATCCTGTGACTAAATCATTGAAACTAGTTTCACTGCCAGCAGAGAATGAGGCCTGTTTCTCTTGATGAGGAATAACAAAGTCATGAACATGAAGAGTCCCTTTTGTTCCAATAGCAGTGATGTCCATTGTCAAGTTGGCCAAGAAGGAGCAATGAAAGGTTGCAACTCTGCCATCCTCCCAATACAGAGAAGCTCCACAATCCAAGATCACGCCTTCTTGATTGAGAACCGGATCGCGCGAGGCGATAACTGTGTTGGGCAAGTCATAATTTGCAGTTAAGAGAATGGCTCTGATGCAATACCAACCTTGATCACCAAGAGAACCAAGAGCATCGAGATCCGGCTTCACGCGAATGTCGTTATTTAGGTAGTAAGAATCAGCAGCAAATGTAAAGCAAGTGCGAACCTGTAATACAAATGTAATGCAGTGTAAACAAGTGTAGAACAATCTTCCCTAACACACACAAACAACTCCTCTTTTGCAGTCTCTATCCCCTGATCCCCTCTAATTTTCTTATCACATTACTTGTTCATGGTTGTATATTAATGAGTTCAGGGAGACAATAATTAGAGTTCTTTGCAGTTTGCACTCATTTTCTATTGTCTCTCAAAATTTTTTTAAAACAACAGTTTCTTGTGTTGACTTTTTTTTTAAAAAAAAGGTTGATTTTTATTCTCGAAGGGAATAAGTAGTTTGGTGGACCTAAATTATCCTTTTCTGCATTACCATCAAAGTAATTAATTTCTAATTTACTCCGAGTTTGATTAAAGAGCGTGATTTTTTCCCTTCCCGTTGTTATCGTAGAATATTTTTGCTTTTTAAGTTATTTGTTATTTTGTCTAAAGTATAGTATTTAATTTGCCATAAAAACTAACAAAAATATTAGGCAAATAAATTATTTTTTAACAAAGTCCAATCAAATAATCATTCTTTATATGTATCTCCTTCTTTTAATTTACATCTAAAAAAATTATAAAAAATTAATATTTTTCTAATCAATAAATCAGTCAATAAGAATTTTATTTTTAAAAAAATTAAACATAAACAAAAAACACAAATGTACATCCAAAATTACTACTACATATAAAACATCCTAAACTTATATGAAATGCATATTCAAAATCATAAATTATTTTAGAAAATTTTTTAACTGTTGTATATAGAACATATGAAATATAAAAAATCTATAACAAATGCACATCCGAAATCACTACTTTGAAGTCCAAATTTTTACTTGTTGACGTTGATTCCAAATTTTTTGGTTACCTATTAGGACTCAATTTTTAAAAAATTTAAATAGTTAATATTTAATTTAAAATTTCATAAATATTTAATATTTATTTTTAAAGGTATATTCAAGGAAATCAGCAAAGAAAAGGAACAATTCGTACAAGAGAATTGACCTATTTTTAATCTCCAGTACAAATCCGATAGCGGCTATCAAGCTTTGCAACAGAGCACAGCATATTAGCATTTATTCGTTCTTTACTATAACAGGTAAATAAACAATACTTCAAACTATTTCTATTTACAGTATTAGTGTATTACAATCACTCAAAAGAATTAAGAAAAATGTCAAACGAATAAATTCATGACATTTAAAGTGAAGCTCATGTTCAGCATCAAAAGTGAAAGAACAAGGCAGCAAGTAGTTAGTTACCGATTTGAGCTTTCCAAAACGGTTGGAATCTCTGAGGAAGTCAGCCATGGCGTGAGTCCTGGGGTTATGCACCCACATGGTGTTATCCATTAACTGCACGCCATTCGATTCGCACGCATCAACGATCTCATCGAACTCCTTCACGTTCAGCGCCACCGGCTTCTCCAGGAGCAAATGCTTCTTCTTCTCTGCAGCCAGTGGGGCCCACCGGAGATGGAGTGAGGTTGGAAATGCTTTCTAATATTCTATTCAAAACAAGTTATAAATTATTAAATGTTAAAACTTGATTCCAAAAAATTAAGGGGAAAAAATGTTAAGCCAATATTTTTTATTATATTATTAGAATTTAAAGTTTAACATTTTATTGGCTAAGAATAATAAAATTTGTTGGTTAAGTAGTATTACTAATATTTGTTTTTCTTATAGTTTTTTACACAAGTTTACTTCTCAAGTAATAATTAGTAAAACAAAATTATACATAAAAGAAACTTCTTATTGGAGCTCTGTATCGAAGAAAAATTATTGTTGATGTGTCATATTTCAACCAATTATTTTTGACATATAATATTTTATGTTACATCTCATTATCTAACTCATAAGAAGACTAATTTGACTAATGGTTATTTTTTAAAGAACTAATATGATTAATAAAATATCATAAGGATTAATTTGGATAACAAACCATTGTTCAATAACGAATTTGAGTATTAACCCTTTTGTTTTTTTTAACAAAATGTTATTACCAGACTTTACTAAACGTACACTCTATTAATATTAATATTTTTATTCGTTGAATATAAATATTCTATTTTAGAAACATTAACCAGTGACTTAGAATATTGATAAGCAAAATGCCAAAATGTTATGGGGAAAAGTCATTATTTTGTTGTAGGCACCCAAAAATTTCTAGCGGGTAGATGATAGTGTTGATAATTGTCGTGTGAGAGACCAAATACAGTGACTAATTATTTAGGTTGAGCCGCTGGCCGTAAATTGTCTTCCATACACAAATTAAGATTTAAACTTTCAACCTCTTAATTGAGAGACCAAATATTCAAATAACAAACCACCAGAGCACACCACAGGTTTACCTACTCAATATATCTACCCACCATTTAACATGGTATATTGGTAAGAAACTTGTGAAATGAAACCCACACCTACAAAGAGTGAACTAAAAATGGCAAAATTTTAATCTGCATAGTTATTATTGTACAGACTTCTGAAGGATTTCAGGTACACTCGTGGAGCTTCTCAATGTAATGTCAAATATTCAGCCACGGGATTAGAAAATAAAATACAAAAAAGAAAGGGAAAAATGCAAGAGTGATAAAAAAGAATTTCCATATTTCTGAACTGATCTACAGCAAATGATAATATACAAGAGACCAGAATTGGATTACGATATTCTGAAATCTGAACCTAATATAACATATGATAACATTGCTGCGTATTTTAACTGTTGGTTTGTATTTTTCTGCTATGAGGGCTGCATCTGATCTCGCCGTAGAGCCTGCTGGAGCTGAATGACCTGTTGTTGCTGCTCTGGCGGCAGCGAACTCAATTGCTCCGGCGTTAGATTCAACACTTGTTGCAGTAAAGCAGACTCTACATCTGCTGGAAGCTGAGAGAGATAGAGAGAGAAGAATGATATATCATATGTAAATCACAAGCTAAGTTGCACAAATGCAAATATTCTTTTGGTACATTCCATTGTGGCCAAACCTCAAAATCAAAACAACCATTTAGAGTAGTAATAGTGGAGAAAATGTAAACATGACATATTTAATGGTATTTTCAGGACACCAGAAAAAAAAAAAAAAAACACTTACACCAAATAAAAAGTGAATTTTTTTTTTTTTATGATAGATAGATATCTGCTAGATTTTATACTACCTTTGTAACGATCAACTCTGTTAATAAGGAAATCATTTACTGTCATTTGTCAATTATGAATTACCAATTTACCTGAGCAGATTGTTGCTCGGGGTATCGCACTTCTGTTTTGGGAGCTGCAAGAGTAGCCAATGAGCTACTTCCAAGAATGTGGGATGAACCATTGGTCAAAGGCACATCTGCTAAAGGAAAAGGTGTGCTCCTTCCCTCATCCAACTTCATGAGCTTCGAAGGGCGACCAAACGATTCGGACAAACCATGAACGATATTTGTTTTCTCTACTCCCAAAGGCATGTTTGAATATGCAGATCTATCACCTTCCTTACTAATTAAGTGAGGAATTCCTGATGATACTGAGGGGCCAGGCTGTTTTAATAAAAATTGTTAGATACTTCTAATTGTAAAATTTAACCATACCAAGAATATAGAAGCTGTAGCCAGCTGACAAGTACATCAGCTTCTATACATGATCTGCTCGGCAAAATACAAATTGAAAGCACATAGCTAATTATACTCAAACAGGAACCATATTGAAATCCTATGAAGGTTTGATCATTTTCTTATTCATTAACTACCTAGTTTTCATAACAAAACATAACTGAGGCAAGGGAACTTGACCCCTTCAGATTTTTTACTTTCAAATCCACAATAATTGCATTTGTAATACTTATTGGCTGAATAGTGGAACTTCAGTAAGACATTGTATCCAGATTTTTGTTACGTTTTAAAATTTTTAAAAGTTATTAATTATTCACTTTCTACACTGTGTAGGTCACACAAGGCTTTGGCAGGGTACAAATGTCCAATGCACCCAGAAGTTTCAAAAGACATAGGAGATCGATTTTATAATTTTAAGGGATAAATGTTCTTATCCACAACTTTATGGAAAATAGGACATACTGGGCCTCCTTATGGGCTCAGCTATTGTATTGAATAGACACTATATTTTATGCAGAGGAATAGAAAGCTTAAATTGGTGGTATGTATGCTCTCCTGTTGTCCTGTGTTTGTATTCCCTATTATGTTATACTACAGACTACAGATACTTAATTTCTTTCTCTAAGAAATTCCAATGTTCCTATGTCAATAAAATGGAAAGCAAAGTAGAGCCAATTAGCCAAATATTCAAATCAGCATCAATATTCACATCTTTCTGCCTATGCAACATACAAAGTCACAAAGAAAATTAGGCACCTGAAAGCTTGCATCTGGTCGAATCATTTGAATATTATGTCCTACAGTTGAGCTTCCAACAAGTGCTGAATGTGGTGGCATTGGGGCATGTCTTTGCTGGTTTGGGGCAGTCGATGTTGAAGGTTGAACTGAAGGCCTCACAGACAAACCACCCAATGACTGGGGTCGTGCTGAAGGAGGCATTAAATTTGACTGCCCTGACAGAGTTCCCAACTGTCCAACATGGTTGATTGAATGTTGTTGAAGTGGCATTCTAGGCTGCAACGGAGGCCTTGGATGTGTATTCAATTGATTAGGAACCAAAGGATTATGGGGCATTATGCTGGGTTGACCTTCTTGAACATAAGGTGTCAATGTACTCTGTCCCAAGCTCTGGGGAAGGCCAGACAGAGTCTGAACCGATGCTGGCTGACCTAGCTGGCCTTCATTTACCGAAGGTTGTGAGGGCTGATCCGAAACCATTCTAAGGTTTGGCATTTGTAACTGCAAAAAGTTCAAAGTAAACAGAAAGGTTAAGTTGATGAAGAAAGCAATAAAATATAGATGGAAAGGAATATTCATAAAAAACAATAGAACCATAAAGTTCTTACTATATTTTAGTTATTCTACAGATATCTAACTATTTTCATTAACCAACTCCAAGAATGGACTTTTCTCTTATTTGGGCTCAAATTATATTATTCCCGCTGGGTAGTTATCAGAACTGGGCCCAAGCTCTGGCTTAATGTTTCCCAAGTTTTGTTTGATCATAAAGGCGATTTATACAAAGGGGAGCCTTGGAGAAACAATTGAGTTGTCTCCATGTGACCTAGGTTCAAGGCGTGGAAACAGATGTAATTATCAGGTTAACCTGCGTACATTACACCCTTGGGTGTGGGCCTTTCCCGGACCCTACTATGTTAACGTGGAATGCTTGTGCACTGGGCATGTAAAAATGGTGAAAAGCCTAACTGTCAACAAGTGCAATGCATGTTTCAGAAGTAATTGCTAAAGAATGTTACAACCTCTATTCCATTTTGTCTCTTTGTTTACCTGCCAAGACTTACTGTTCTTCACAAACCGTATAAAAATACATAATAACAAAATATTGGTTGATAATTTATTTAAATTGTCCTAGAACAACAAGACCCTAATCCACAAATTAACATATGCAGAAAGGATAAGGATAATGAAACAAACCACTTCGGAGGTCACCATTCCTAGCATTATCTGAGCCTGCAAATTAAGAATACGATGATAAAGTAAGTATGCAAAATACAAATTATAACTTCTCTTTAGACATACACACAATGCCATTAGGCTGTAAAGTTGGAGGTGAGGGGAAGAATAAACTCTCAGGTTAAATTTCCAAGCAATATCGGAGGTCCAGAATATGTCAACAAAATTGAACTTCAAAGAGAAGGAAGATCAGCTATGAGCTTATTATTTCATTTGCCAAGATAAAACCCCACATCACGCCAGAATATAAAAAATGAGACCTATACAATGAATATCATTTTATTTGGGCCCCCTCAAATCAGAAATTTTATTTCTGTACTACAGGAGTAATGCGTAAGGAATACTCCAAATAATAAATCGAAAGTATAAACAAGCCAGAATCAGCTTCCATAAGCAAAGCACAATATAAGGCTTCCAATACATGTCAAAAGTTCACCTAAAAAATTAAATAAAAATAAACATCCATTAAAAAGTCGTTTGGATAATAATCTTGGGAGGGGGAAAAAAGGGGACCTTACAATTCTAGCTAAAGAGAAAAAGGAATCAATACAAGTTTCTTATCAAAGAATGCTAAAAGGAATAAATATGGGAGAAAAATTGATACCTGAAAAAGAGCCTTTGGTAACTGTGGTCTTGAAAGCAACAGCTGCTGAGCCATGTCCTTATTCTGTGTGGCCATTCCCTGCATCATCAGAAAAACAAATAAATAAAGAAAATAGAGTTATCCAGGAATGCGAAGGTAGCTTTATCTAATAATTACCTTGACCTCAGAGATAATCTCATTTAACTGATTCCTTGACATTTTAGCCAGATGCAGAGTTAAGGGATCATGTGCCAATGCTGACTGACTCTGCAAACCATTTTGAGCTGACTGGACGCCAAACTGAGCACCACCTAGAGCTGCTGTCATGAGAGAAGCAGCTGTAATGGCAATATGAAGACCAATAGGTTGGTGATGAGCAGCATCCCCATGGACAACTGAGCTGCTTCCTACTTGTTTCTGAGGGTCTGTAATACGTAAAAGAGGAAATGAAAACACGAAACAGAACAAAAAATGCAGAGAATGTATGCATGATTATTTATTGTAAGTAAGAATAGGAAACATAGAGCACTAACCAACGTATGCTGACAATCCAGGCCCTCCACGACCCTGCAGCAAAAAGAACAAGAATAATTTCATTTAATGTAACCGAGAAGAATTAAATTGTCCTTTTCACAATAGCAGTTACAAAATCTAAAAAGTAAGTAACACGAGTCAGCTCAATGGTGGAACAGAAAGCCGGAAACAAACCAAAGTATTAGAACATAATAAACACTAAACTGAGAGAAACAACAGCGAAGAAAATTTCCAGAGAGAGTAATAAGGATGCCAAGAGAATCACAAGTTATCTTCAACTCAAGTATCTCATAGAAAGAATAGTTTATCCCTCAGGTATAACAGTGATCAAACATTGTGGTTAACAAAAACAAAAGGATAAATTTTGTTATGAAATGGAAATTTGTTCAAAGAGAAATAATCACATAAGAATGACGAGGATAGGGAATTTGTTCCTAACCAAAAACATGGGTACAAAACAGGCATAAAGAAGTAAAAGATAAATGTGACAAATTTCCAATCCCTTGTACATCTAAAGAAACCCCTGAATATATTCTGTGAGAATTAGTTCAAATTAAGATACTTTTCATGCTATCCACTGCACCTATTTCGAAGTAAAAACAGAAAAGATTTAGGCCAACTAGGCTGTAAACACTTCAAGAAGCAGTGACAATGTACCTGCTCTCTATTTCTATCATTCCCTTTATCATTTTCAGCAAAGTCAACGCGCAATTGCCGGCCGTTAATTTCATAACCCTGAAGATTCCGACGAGCACTCAAAGCTGTCTCTTCATCCTTATACTCACAGAACCCATAACCCTTTGGTTTCCCAGTTTCTCTGTCAATAACTAATCTGCGGAGAAGAAAAGGACGAAAAATACTTCAAACAAACAAACCACTACTAAAAACAAAGCAAAAGAAGGGGTTTCAAGAAATGCTTCAAACAAATAAACCACTCAAACCATTGACTATTTCTAAGGGAACAATAAATCAGATTTAGGCGAATTTCAAGTGCATAAATGGTGAGAAATCAAGAACAGAAATGGTGTAAGTACCTGAATGAGACTACAGGACCAACCTCCTGGCAGATTTCAATAAGCTGTTCCTCTGTGGCATCATATGGAATATTGCCAACTACAAAACACAATCACAATCACAAACAATTCTCATAAACTTGACAAATCTCCATAATATTATTAAAAATCAAGAACATCAAATACATATGCAACAAATATTAATCTGGAATTTCAATTACTAGCAACCTAATCAATGAATGAATCAGATAAAGAGATGTACCAAAAACGCAGCGATGCTGGGAGGAGGCCATAGGATTAAGAGGAGAAGAAGAAGGTGAAGCTCTGCTCCATCTTCTTCCTCTTCAGAAGCATCCCTTGTTCACACACACAAGAAGAGAGAGAGAGAGAGAGAGAGAGAGAGCCAAGAAAGAGAAAGAGAAGAGAGAGTGCGTCGTTTTGGATCTCTTCTTGTCGTTCAGTGACAATAACAGAGACACAGTTAACGTTGCGTTGCCCTTGTTCTTGTTCTTCTTCAATCAACTGTGTATATATTTATTAATGCAAATCCAACTCTATTAATAATCACCTTTCTTCTTCTCCTTTTTACTTGTTTCTGATTTTTTTTTTCTGGGTATTTTTGGATATCATAAGATTCGATTCTTCTTATTACATACGATGAAGAAATTATACATGGATATGTATTTTGTGTCCCGTCAAATTATTTATTTTATTTAAAAAATTATTTTAATATTAAATAAAAATTTATTTCGATAATAATTTTTATTTTTAACATTGAAATGATCTTTTAATTAGTATAGAAATAAATGAATTAGTATATCGATATTATAAAATACTTGAAATTTTTTTGATATGCACTGCCACCATTGCCACTATGTATTCACGTGAAAAATGTCTATTTAATATGTTTAGCTAAATTATTTAACAAAATATATATTAATTTTAGGCCTCTAAATCATATTATTGTTGGTTATTGTCTTGTTAGGCATTTTGTGTTCATATTTTTAGCAACTAATTTAATAATATTTTAGTTTTATTTTTTAAAAAATTCAAAATCATTAAAATTGATAAATATAATTGAAACTAAAATAAGTGAAAATTAGGGGAAAAACCTGAAAAAGTAAAAGAAAGTGAAAATGTGTATTTTATGGAAGTTGAATTTTGGAAAGAGGGGATAAGTAAAAAATTGGAGACGGTAATACAACTCCTATATGCAGGTATTAAGAGGTGTTATTGGATTTTGATTTAATTTAACTTTAATTTCTGATAAATTATTATACTTCCACCGTCATCAATACTTGAATTTCACTACATTATAATAAAGAATAAAATGGTAAAAAAAAAAACTAACTATACAATCCACGACCTTCAATTTTCCCCCAGAATTTCGAGGGATGTTTAAGTACAAATAAAAATAACTCGTGACCACAAAATAGGAATGCACCCATTTTAGAAAAAGGCATGTAATCATTGAATGGTGCAATAAAATAGTAGTTAGTTAGTCTTTCTTTTTTCTTTTTCTTTTTTGGTTATTTTTCTTTCTCTCTCTTTTTTTTTTTTACCCTTTTCAAAACTCCAATGAAAACTGGCATGGTATCATGACATCTAAAATGAAGGAAGAAGAAAGACATGATAAATTTGGCCGTCTTGGGCGAAGTCACTGAACCAGTATCCATCACTGATTATCCACTTCAAGCAAGCATTTGTTGATCTTCATGAAGAATTCTTGCTGTTCTGTCTCAATCAAAGCATTGAAACGAATTACGAAATAAATACATCTACCATTGATTTTCGTATTTAATATATATTTTAACCAATCCAGTTTTTCATATTAAAATTTTGTGAAACAAACATTACTGAGTATAAGCTCATAAATAATTACCCTTAAAATTAACCACCACTAAAATAATCATTAGGACATTATGTAATGCTAACGACAATTCCATCGGTACATCACAACGACATGATGTCGTTGAATCCATGTACTATCAAGTCCTAAATCTTGATAATATCACATGATCCAACAATAATGAGCCAATAAAATATTACTAATCGAATGGCCTCATTAGAATGAAAGTGGATGATTCCCTGACGTATGTTCTCAGCTCAATATTCACTCTCCGAAAGCAGATTTTTTCAGAAATATTGTGATAACTGATAAACAATCAGCATACATGAAGTTATAAAAGAATTACAATGTTAATTTACATAAATTTTGGATGTGAGTTGGTAAATCTAATGTGTACAGAAAGCGGTTATACTTTGATCACAAGCCACGAGCCCGGGAGACAGTTTCCCCGTACGAATATACCAAAATACCAATACATATTCAAAGCTTAGAATTTTCGTATTAAGCCAAATGAAATATCTCGATTGTCAAGGATACAAAGTACACGGCCAACACATTTAGGGCTAGCAACCATCAATTGCTTACACGAACTACACACACCTTTATTTGAAGGGTTACCGTGTTCTAATAACAAAAATATAATGCTCCAAGAATATACTATCTATCAATTACATATATATATATATTACAAATGTCTTAAAAAGGGGTATAGATACATCAATACTACAGACTCATGGAGGGATTTATCTTTACAATATATAATCAACATCCAAAATGGTAGTGCTGTCTAATTTTAAAACTCAAACAAGATAATTACATGGGACTAATAAATAAACAAAATAATAAAGAACTTGGTGAAAATATTGTTAGGTGCACTATAAATCCACCCTGCAAATTCATATCAACATCTTTCTCTTGGATTAAGACAGTAAGAGTCCCCTAGGCTATGTTTTCAAAGTTTGGAGAGGGTTGACAGGAAGGTGTCCACGGAGTAGAAGAGTTGAGAGGAATGGCTAGTGATCTGCAAGTGGTTATTTGGGAAATGATGAAGACGATGGAGGGACAGAAATGTGTTCTATATCTACCTTCGATTTGGAGGGGTCACGATTTGGAATTTCCACGTGCCATTTCTCGCGCTCCCCATCCAACTATTCCAAACAACGTTACAAACACCTGTCCCAGCCATGCCTCACCCTCTCCTCCTAGCCATCACTCTCAAACCATAGCCATAATATTGCCTACTTAAACTTCGACAGTCCCAAAGAATAAAATATTATTTTTTATTTGTTGAATATGTTAGAACAATACTATCTCAGTCATCTTGGGGAGAGGAACATATATAGCATAATAGAATCAAAACTTCAGATTTACATATTCAAGGAGCAACACATCTCCCCAATAATCTAAAAGTTCCAAGAGAAATCCACAAGAAAGCACATAAAGCTATAAGAATTGGGAAGAAAAGGAATGAAAATCCTTTTCTGCCCACTCTCTTTGTAGTTGCAGTGTCTTTACCTGCAGCTGTGTTTGTTGGCTTGATATTAATCTTCACTCGGCTGAAGCTAGACATTCGATTCAAAGCCCGATTCACTAGAGCATTTTCCGCAGCTGATGCAGGAGTCGTAGGTATTGACTCTACAAAGGACCAGAGGGCCGAAGAAAATCTACTTGTAGCAACATCTTCTGCAGTGCTACTTTGATTATCATAGCCTTCAGTGGTAGGAAAGCTGGCAGAGTCACATACAGCACCTAAACATGACCAGAAACTTCCAAATATTAGAGAAAGCCTAGGACCTACTTTCAATTTTTTACACAAGAGCCGCTTCAAACTGGCTCAAATTTAACATTTTCCTATTCAGAAATCTTAGTTTAGTTAGTAAAGCTCTCAATGGAGCAACAAGATTTAGACTCCTAAATGGTTTCTGCCATGCATAAGCTGGCATGTCAACCAGGAGCAGTGATCTGTGAATAGCTCAGCACAAATGAGATGTGAAGCTATCTCCATCTAAATCAAATACATTAAAAGTCATTTTTGGGAGTTGAGCAACACTGCGTCTTGCACTGATCAGTATACCTGGGTTTTGTTGAGAGAAAGAGCCATCAAAGCCTTCAAAGGGACTCAGGATGTTTCTTTCATCATGCATCCAGAATTCATTAACATTTTGAGTAGCATCCTCTGGATTGTGCAGCAAGTGATAATTCTGATTCTCGATGTTGCTTCCAGAGGCATTATTCATATACGAATGAGGAATGGTTTCCTCGTTGATTGGTCCCAAGTCACAAAGAAACATCTCTGCATCTTGGAACAGATCAAGTTCACTCAAACCATCTTCAAACTGCAGGTTCTCCACTGGTGTTTCCATATTTGACAATGTAAGTTCAGAACCATCGAGATCATTGATTTCCAAGAAGTCATCCTCCTGAAAGTTATAGTCCTCTACTTGAAGGTTGGGAGTAGAGACAACTTCTGATCCTTGAAGGTGAGAAGCGGACTGATTTAAGTCAACACTCTGCACATCATAGCGCTGACTGGTTGAGGGGAAAATGCCATTGGCCTCATGGAATGTCACTGCCTCAGAGAATTGATCCACCACAGCACTTCGTGTTTCTTCAGAAACAACCTATATGATTCATAAAAAAATTATTCAGCCAATCTTTTTTGGAAATAAAGTAGAAATTAGACAACCAAAACCAAATTAAATAACAAAATTTGCGAGGACCAGATACCTGAGGAAATTCAAGAAGGCTATCACCAAATTGCTGGTCAAGGGCAAGCTCATCATCCAAAATTTGATTAATCATGTCAGTGACTTCATCATCAGCCAAAGGACGCAGCTGATCATTAACAGGAACAGTATTTGCCAACTCCCGGTCAGCTGAGTTAATATTGAAATCTACACATTCATCATCAGCCCACTCCTCTTCTTTAAATGGTGCACCATACTGTTCCCCATTTTTAGGACCAGGTCCACTTTTCTTGTATAGCTTGTAAAGTGCAAAATAGTCCTGATAACCAAAACACATGATCAGTAAACAATGCTCTTTCCATGATAAATGAGAATAGAGTATAAAAAATAATGAAACACTTCAAGAACATACCTTAATACCCTGGCACCTATTGAGCTCTTCTTCATCCATGGTGTATTCGTGCATAACCCAATCAGTCCGCTCACCATTAGGAGCTCTGCCTCTATAGAAAACCAGAGTCTTCTTCACTCCAACTGACCGAGAATTGCAGGTCACATTACGATCCTTTCCTGTTGCTTTCCAGTACCCTTGCCTTGTTGCTCGGTTTGACCTCGCACCATTAGGATACTTCCTATCTCTATGACAGAAAAAGAACCATTGCCTATCTCCAGTCCTTAGTACAGAGAGCCCTGCAAAATATTACAAACCACCAGCAATCAGCAATCAGCAAACAAGAAATTAAGAAAATAAACAATAGTAAAAAAAAAGTTCTATACAATATTTAATATTTAATATTAACTTAAAACCCTATCCGGATCAAATTTGACAGTGGTGCAAGCAGTGTACCAGCATCATACCCTATCTGTATAATTTGTTCGCATCATAAGAGTAACTGCAACCTTAGAACACCAAAACCACAAATTCCCATGAACAGATAAATCATTAGCAAACGTTATTAACCATAATTCCAAGATGGTAAGGGGAAAACCCCAGTTTGTACGGACCAAGAAATCCAGAATCTGACAGAGCATCGCATTAAAGCCATAACTTCAATTTATATGGAATATCTCAACATAAGCATTCAGAGTATCAACCATAAACATCGTAAATCAACAATCAACAACTTCATAACAATCAAACAAAGAACCAAATCAAAAGAACACAAATAACACACAAACCCTAAGTCACTCGAGTTCAGAGTGTAACAGTATACCTGGCAATTCCTCAGGATCCCACTTGTAAACATCGGTTTCTAGAATCACGTCGAGTTTCAGCCTCTTCCCACATATCTTCCTCTTCAGATAGTACATAACCAGCTCCTCATCCGTGGGATGGAACCGAAACCCAGGCATCGACGCCATAGCCTTACTGAAACACTCGGTTGCACCAGCTTCAGCACCCATCTTCGATCCGAAAAACCCTAGACCAAACACACAAAAAGGAACAAACCGAAAATTCCGGAATTGACAAGCTACGAAACCAAAAACCCAGTTAATTGATCCGATTAGAGTAATTCGAAAGAAGAAATTGAATCGCGGAATCGAAACCCCCAAAAAAAGTGGAAAAAGAAAAAAAGAATCCGAGGTTTGTGGATCAAGCGGTTGTAAAAACCGAAAACCTACGACTACATGACCCGAATCGAATCCCCGGGGTGCGAGAATTCGAGGAGAGAACCGTCGAATGGAAAAAACCCTTGAGGGAGAGAGAAGCTTAAAATTGGGATCGTTTGTGGAAAAAAACTACATATGGTGTGAAAAAGAAGAGAGGGGGGTTTGGGGGGTTGGAATTGGATAGTGTTGTGGTCAAAGAAGGAACCTTGGAGTAGTACTAGTAATGACTGGGAACCTTCGTGTGTGAGAGTGATTCAGTGCGATGAGGGAGCAGAGTGAGAGCGTGAGCTCAGTTACATGATGCGATTGCGTGGGATTCAAGTTTGCATGATGAAGGGTGTGATTAGGGTGTTTGAGGGGAGCATTGGGGTTTTCTGTGAGTCTCGTTGTATGTGATTGAGGATTTGGGCTTTTTGTGTGTGAACATTAGGCATGTAGCATCAAGCAAATCATGATTTGGTATATTCATCTCACCTAAAGTATTTTAATCTCCTAACAAAAATACTTTTTATTTTTAATATTTATTATTATTTAAAAAAATTAAAAAATAAACAAATAATAAATTTTTTTTTTATTTTCACCTCTTATTTTTTTTTCTTCTTAAAATTCTGAAAATAAAATAGCAAACTAAACGCATCATTTTAATAAAAAATGTTTAGATGATTAATCATCTTTTTAATTAATACTTTCCTCTCATCTAAACACACCATTAATTAATTTTTTATTTAAAGGAAATTAGGTTGGACCTTTTTAGCAAATTTTTAGATGATTGAGGTAGGGTTTTGTGTTGATTTTAATTTTTTTAAGTTAGTATAAGATATTTTAGTTATTTTTCTTATTTCCATTTTTATAATTATTTTAAACCAAACTGAATATTGAGATATAGTCATATAATTCAATCTTTTTATATCCTAAATAAAATCCAATATATAAATTAAATTTTGTTTCTATTTTTCAATTTCAATTTCTTTCTAAATGCAATTTAAGAGTACATTTTAAGAATATTATAAATAAAAATATTTATTAGAAGTTATTGAAGATACAATTTTATTTACATTTCTAATGTATTATTAAATATATGAAAACCTAAATTGGGTTGGAAGTGAGTCAAGTCAGCCCATGAGTCATCTTGAATTCGACTCATTGACGGCTCGATAAGCTGAGCTCATGAGCTGGTGAGTCGAACTTGAGTCTAGGTTTGAGTTCGAAAATTAAATGAGCCGAGTTTGAGCTTGAGCAAGCTTAGCTCATTAGCTCGTGAACATGCTCGAAAATATATATAAATATTCATTTATTTATTAACTTATTAATACAAATAATATTCAAAGTACAAAGTATTAATCACTTACTATACAAAAATAATATTTTATATATATAAAAAATATTCATAATAAATAATTAATTAATCAATATTAATCACACAGGATGAAATAACAATTACAAATGAATGGAAGTTTTTTATATTATTGATTGACATTGATTAATTTTTTATTAGTTACTTACCATTATTTATATATTTGTTACGTCGTTATAATTTATTGATATAAAATTATATATTATATTCATATTATTTGAGCCGGCTCGTGAGTTCGAGCTAGCTCGTGAGCTTTTGGTGAGTTAAATTTGAGTTTAAAAAATAGGCTCGATTATTAATGAGTTAAGTGGTGAATTCAGCTCAATTTTCACAAACTCAACTCAGCTCGACTCATTTCAAGCCTTTATCATGACTAGGAATATCTAAATTCTTATTTTATTTATTTAAAAAAACTCCCTGATACTATTCTAAAATTCTAATGGCAAATTAAAAAGAGGGCAGGTTCGGTCAAACTTCAAAGTTCAAAGTGTCGGAAATATTCTACATGCATATCTAGTGGACTAGCTTAATTACTAAGGTTTTTTTAAAAAAAATTATTATTTTGAAGATTATGCTAAAAAAAAATTAAATTATTTTTATAGTCAACGTCATTGAATGGAATGGAATTCCAATCCTACTTTGCAATGTAACGTGGCTTCAATTTATTTTTTTAACTTCAATTTATGTTTTTTTTTTTTTTTTTTTACTTCAATTTATGTCTTTTTTTTAACTTCAATTTATGTTTTTTTTTAAACTTCAATTTTTGGGTATGCTTATATTGGAAAAGAATAGTTTAAAACAAAAAGATTGATAAAATAACAAATAATAATTTAATTATAACTGGTTTTATAATTTACATTATGGGTAAGTTTTGTTATTTAATTTTAAAAGTGATTAAATATATTTTTATCATTACTTTTAATTGACAAGAGTTCTTTTCTCATTTTCACTGAATTTTTTTAACAACAGTTTATTATACCATAAATTATAACGTTGCCCGGAATTGCCATTTTTTGGTTTAAATACATAATTAATTAGGCATATAACCTTTATTAGTTTTAATACCCAAAAAAAAAACTTTTATTAGTTTTGTCCATTGTGCTTATTCTTCAATAACGTTAGTACTTAAAATCTGTTATGTTGATAGATGCATGATGAAAAATTCTAAGCAGCAAAGAGAAAAACAAATTATAGTATTAACCAAATATATTGACTCAAATAACCTCGTGTGGATGTAGTGTTCAAAGGAAACATGATGTAATTTGAAGTAGACAGTAGCATGAATTTGAAAAGGTTACATGATTGTTTATAACCTTGGATTACATAATTGTTATAATTAGAGAAATTGAGGATTTTTTTATAAATAGATGAAGAAATTACAAATGTAGACGCGTTTTCCAAAAATTATATTTTTATGCATCTTTTACTTATCTCGGATACTATAATCCTAAAATAAGCTATACACGTATCTCGAATTTGTAGAAACCAAAATACACAAAAAACAAAATACACCTCTATCTCAGGCTCACTAAGTCCGAGATAATGTCAAAATTTCAATAATGATAAGATGGGTGCTTTGCTACCAATAAATGACAACGGACAATTGCATTTCCCTTTTTCCTTATTTGTTTTTTTTTTATTATTAACAATAATTCAATGTGAATAAGTGGTTTTTGCTAATCAAATGTAACCAAGTGATTTATTTCTATGCTAAATAAAAGATAATTTCGGTGTCAAATAGAACTTTATTTAGATGCACTTTTTTATACTATTTGACACCGAAATAATATTCTATTTAGCATAGAAATAAATCATTTGGTTGCACTTAGTTGGCCAAAATCACTTGTTCAAATAGCATTATCTTATTATTATTATTATTATTATTATTATTATTATTTCAAGAGAGTAACTTAACTTTTTTTTTGAGTTTTAATTATATAAAACATTTCACTATATAAATAATAAAATTTTTTTATTAATAATAATATATTTATATTTTTTGATACATAATAATATAGGAAGATTATCCAGTATGCGGCATACCGTATTCCACTATTTTTTAGCCGTTGCTATTAATCATATATATATTTTATAATTAGTCGATATTTTGTTTAATATTTTTAAACAACTAAAATTTATATTCATATACATCAATTACTACGTAAAGAATTAAATTTCAAACAATTATGTTGGTAAAGGAAATAAACATTTTTCTTAAGCTTAAATAAATTTTTGGTATCGATAAAATATTTTTGTTGCAAAACTTTTTTTTAAATTATGATCCAATAGAATTTTAAATTGTGTATTCTAATTTTAAATATTTTTCTATTAAATATGACATTATAAATTAAATATTGACATGTTTTTCTTTATTTTTATTTTTATTTTTTAAAAATAATTCACATTTGTCTCAAATCTATATAGTAAATAATAATAATAATAATAATAATAATAATAATAATAATAATAAATCAAGACACAAGAGTCAGTATTCTCTTTTAAAATCTTCCTGAATTCTAATTATCATTAGAATTTTTCATAATAATTAAAGCACCTTTAAAGCTAAGTTATATAAAATTTGGAAATTTTGTATAAGCTCGAGATACGTCTATAGTTTATCTCGAGATTGTAGAACCCAAGATAAATAAAAGATACATAAAAATGTAATTTTTGGAGACTACACTTTCTTTATTTATTTTATTTATTTATAAAAAAAATACGAGAAGTTTTTAATTTAACATATGTGATTTAAAAAAATAAATAAAGTAAAGTTCAAACACGTCTTTTTTTTTCTGTGTTGTAAATCATCGATGCATTTGCCAAAGAAATAATTTATTGTTATTATTTTGGAGCTCATTAAAGAAAAATTATTATTATTATTATTATTATTATTATTATTATAGACTGCGAATAATCATTAAAATATTATTAGAAGTTTCAATTATGAAGAAGAGTTTTGTTGTGACAGGGTATTATTACTACTCATGTCTGTCTTCAGTGTACCTGGATTTTGCTTTTGACTATGGGATTATTTAAATAAATTAACAATGGGACCTTATCTTGGTTATAAAATTGCAAGTTCACACGAGGTTAATTAATAGTAATTTTAAAGCACAAAATTAACAATAAAGATTGTTCCAAATTTTATAAATTGGAGACAATTTATAAGTTAACAGACACAATTAACACAGGAATAATTATAATCACATTATGGGGTTAAAGAAAACCACTTGTGCTGATCAGTTTGAAGAAGTCACAAATAAGTTCTAAAAACCAATAAAAATTGGCCCATACAGATAATGGTTTCTGTTTCTTCAGTATCTCTTCGGGATCGTTTCAAATTGATGAAAATAAAATTTGTTTACTTAAAAGATTTCATTACGCTCTATAATATTCGAGAAATTAATTATTAGATTTACGACTGAATACCCATGGACTGTGTCGCACAATAAACAATTCCAGAAAAAAAAAGTTTAAAAAAATAAAATCAATTTGAAGAGGAAAATGTTAATTAGACTAAATTTCAAAGGCATAATCTTTGAAACTATAATATATATCTAGTTTTAATACAAGCTAATAATATTTAAAATACGGGTCATACTATAATAAACAATTTTTTTAATAAAAAATGAATACTACTGTTTTCAAAGACATTTAATATTTATATTTCTTTTATGAATTTATTATACAAGAGAATAAATATCTTCTTTATTTTTTACTCACAAAATGATAAAATAGAAAAAACTGAAAAAAAAAACCAAGAAAACTTAAATTATCGTTAAAGTTTTCAACAAAGAAAGACCGTGAAATTTTATTTTTTATTAAAATACTTTTTTAAGTTATTTAGTCTCTTAAATTTAAAAATATATCTCATTTTAGTTTTCAAATGTACTTTCATCACTTGTACATTAATAATATACGCACATAGATGGACATTTGTTGTAATGAAAATCTAAAATAACATTTTTTTATTTTGCGTTCAAATTGGATTGAAATGATGTCCTTCTATTAAGTATTTAGTGAACAAATTTTGGATTATATTATTTACACACCAAAATTAATATAATACACATTACACATATATTTTTATATAAATATATGGTGTCAGATTTTGATGTAGAAATAATTTTATTGAAAACTTTCACTTAAAATAATGTTTTAACTTAATTTTGGCGCTGTTTATTTATCTTAACAAAACATTAATATAAAAATGATGAAAATTATTTTAGAGACTAAAATGAAATATATTTTTAAATTTTAAAAACTAAATAAAATTAAAATAAAATTTTAAAATTATTTTAGCAGAAAATTAAAATTTTAGAGACGAAATTAAAAATTATATATATCTATTAAAATGAAATTTAGAAGGATACAAAATGAAATGAAAATGACTAGAAAATCAATATATTATGACCAATAAAAAATCAACACATAGTTAGAATGATAACTCATATAAATTTTGGATGATAATTTAATTTTGAATATATGAGTTCCAAATGATAAATTTTGGAAGATAATTTAATTATTAATTCTTTGACCAAAATTTCATAGCACTATTGAAATGGAATTTAGTAAAAATGAAAATAGTAAAATTCTCTTGTCCTTTGAAAGGCAGCTGACACACTAGTGACGGATCGTTGCAGACTTGCAGCCAAAATATGGATAAACACTTTTAAACAGCGGATATATAAAAATATTTTTGTAAATTAAATTTAAATAAATTAATTTTAATCTAATAAAAATCATTTACGATCAATGAAAAAAAGAAGAAAAATTGTCACCAAAAAAAAAAAAAAAGAAGAAAAATAAAAGAAACACGTAAATCCAACTTATAAAATAAGTTGCTGCTTCGGTGTTAAAAAAGCGCTGAATAATGAATAATGATTTTTTCAACGGTTGACATTCGATTGCTCTTTGATCTTACGGACAAGAATACCACACGTATGCCCACAGTTTCTTTCTTTCCAGCTGCAAAAGACACTGTTTCTTTGAAATAAAAATAAAAATAAATAAAAAATAAAAAAAGGGTCAATCATTTTCATGTCTCCGAAACACGTTTGCTTTTTCTTTTGGTGGGAGAGAGAAGAGAACGGTGTCAAAACGAAAGACAACAAAAACCTCAGTGGCACTTCAAATTTGAAATTAAAAAAAAAAATTCAAACTTTTGAAGATTTTTGGAATCTAACAACTGTCACCGCTGTGGGCTCTAGATCTGATCGACGAATGCGCTTCTGAGAGGGGGAGAAAGGTTTCCTCTTCATTTTCTGGGTTCTTCTGGTAAGCCATTCTTCCAGATTCTGTTATGGTTCCTCATACATTATGGAGAGTTTCATGCTTTTGTGTTTTTTGGTTGCCGAGAATTTGTGGGTTTTCAAAATTTTTGAAATTTTCTGGCTGTGGCCATTTTCAACAAACATGGTACAGTGCAGGTTTTTGAAGTTTATAGACACTTGTTTTTGTTCTATCTCTTGCGGGGTTTTGAAGGAAACTACAAACTAGCCTCAAAGTTACGATCTTTAGCTGTATAATGCAGCTATTGACTTGCTGAGTTTGTTTTTTTGGGTTGGGTTGATTTTGTTTGATATTGGTTTACTGGAGCTCTTGAGTCTGAGAATATGGTTTTCTGGGAAGGTTATGTGAGTGATGAAGTGATGGGCACATTTGCCCCTATTGTGGTTTATTGGCTATATGCTGGTTTCTATGAGTTACTTCCATCTTTGGATAAATATCGGTTGCATACTAAAGAAGATGAGG
>JASCZI010000260.1:0-11822 GCA_036250425.1 Stylosanthes scabra
GCCCTTGGAAAAATACTAGTACAAGCATTTGAGTCATTTAAATTCAAAGTAATTTAAGCTTCCGCGAAAATTTATCATTGTTGCTTATATACTCAATTCACCCCCTTCTTGAGTATTGAATATAACGTGCTTATCGACTAACAGCGGGGAGTCAGAGAATGTGGTCGCGGATGAGGAACCAACGGAAGGGAACATGGGAGAAGAGGTGGAGGACCAAAACGCGGACTGCAACAACGTTAATAATACAGGGGAAACCAATCCTATGCCAATGGAGTCGGTTGAGTTCCAATTGAAGATGCATATGAAAGGTATGGGTCATATTCAAGGGAGAAAGGGTTTGCCATTCGGAAAGGCGATGCCGTGAAGGATAAACAGGGCAATATAGTTAGGAAGTTCTTCTACTGCAATAGGCAAGGTATGAGGGAAAAAAGGCACTACGAAAGGGTTCATCGAAAGAGAGCACATAAGCTAAGGCAGAGACAAGGACAAATTGCAAGGCTAGATTGGTTGTTTATCTGGATAAGCGTATAGGGAAGTGGAAGACAAAGGTGTTTGTGACGGAGCACAATCATCCGTTGGCTCCTCCAGACTTCACGAATCTCATGGCGCCACATCGGAGGCTTTCGGAAGGGGATAAAGCTCATATTCACAGCATGCACGAGGCGAGCATTCAAACAACTCAAATCATGGGATTCTTCGCCCACCTATGCGGAGGGTATCACAATGTGAACTTCATCAGTAAGGACTTGTACAACTACATGGATGATGTGAGGCAATCTCGTATTGTGGAAGGCGATGCCTCGTCGGCAATAAGCTACTTGAAAGGGAAGACGGAGCTCGACCCTTCTGCTGTAGCGAATATACTTACTACGCGGACCGTCACCTTGGACATTTGTTTTGGGCAGATGGCGGCATGCGATATGACTTTGAGTGCTTTGGAGACATGCTGGCTTTTGACTTGACGTACAAGAAGAATGTGTATAACAGACCCTTGGTTATATTTTCGGGAACGGACCACCATCGTCAGACCATAATATTCGGCTTTGGGCCGTTGGAGGATGAGAAGATAGAATCTTACCAGTGGCTTCTGAGCAGTTTTCTTGAAGTCATGTACAATAGGCAGCCGAAAGTTGTTGAGACGGATGGGGACAAGTCCATGAAGGAGGCAATAAGGACCGAGTTCCCGGAAGCAACTCATCGCCTGTACAGTTGGCATCTTGCGCGCAATGCAGTTGCCAAGATTAAGGATAAGGAATTTTGTGCAGGTTTCAACAGGGCGGTGTATGGTCATTTTGATGTGGAGGAGTTTGAAATGTACTGGGCTGATATGGTTGAGAGCTTAGGGCTAGAACAAAGTGAATGGGTAGCACAAGTGTATGAGAAACGAGCTCACCGGGCTCATGCATATCTACGCGAGAAGTTTTGCGCCAGTCTAAGGACAACTTCTCGATGTAAGGGTATTAACTCATCCCTGAAGAAGTTCATCAAGTCAGGGACATGCCTTCTAGAACTGGTGGAAAACCTAGACCGACTAGTTAAGGATTATCGCAACAACGAGTTCCTTGCGGACTATAAGTCACTATACTCGAAGTCGGTAATTACAACTGGACTGAAGTATTTGGAAAAGTCTGCCAGCAGTTTGTACACGCGAGAAGTCTTCCTTGAGGTTAAGAGGCAAATTGAGGCGGTCGCAAGCATGATTGTGTTGCACAGGGAGAGTTTCGGCAGTGTTGAGAAGTTCATGATTAGGAAGTGCAGGCGGCCAAAGAGGGTTTACTCCGTCCGGTATGAGCGGGTTTGTGAGAAATTTGAGTGTTCCTGCAAGCTATGGAACAGCGTAGGCATTCCATGTGGCCACATGTTTTACGTCTTGAAGGAGCTGGATGCATACGAAATTCCTTCGTGGCTGGTCCTAAAGAGATGGTGCAAGGACGCGAAGTCGGGCCTGCCACGGGATGCTGAGGTTGCCGGTGGTCCCGACCAGTCATTCCAAATCAAATACGGTTCGCTGTGGTCGGCGTGCTTGTCAATGTGCTACTTGGCTGCTCAAGCACCGGAAATGTATCAGGCCCAAGGGAGGCTATGGCTAGATTGTCCGCAGACTTTGAATTGATAGGCAAAAAGAGAAGCCAAAATCCCGGATCAGAGCCTAGTGCAGGGAAGGAAAACATTGGGGACCCGAGGGTTATTTACTCGAAGGGTGCTCCTCGTGGGAGCACGAATGCTAGGAATGGGCACCGATGCAAGAGGTGCCAAGGTTTTGGCCATGATCGACGCAACTGTGATGCCGAAGATGAGCAAGATGTGGAAGGTGATCAGGTATGGCACTAAATTACCCATAGTTTGGTGCTTTGAATGCACATGGAGTAGAAATTTTTATTAGTGGTTGAGGGTGACACACTTTCTTTAAATTGTTTATCTTGAAAGATAGATAAGTGAATGAGTAATCACGTTTTGTAGAGCACAGTGTACAATTGTTGAATATTGATGCAGGGAGATGGCAACTTGGCGGGTCGAAGGACTAGGCAGGGGGTTAAAAGGCCTAGAGGGACCTGAAGGCTGATGTGAAGGTATATTTGGAATGTTGGGTAGGTGCCAATACTTACAACATGTTTGGGCAGGTTCTTAGTTAGTATGAATTATGGAGATTTTCTTTTTGTTAGTTTAGTGTGATTACTTTGAAGTTGTGCTCGGTTGATGCGTCTGCCAGAATACTTGATTCAACAGTTAATTTAACTTGCAATGATTTTAATGGCTACTTGAGATGATGTAGGTGACCTTGTGTTTGCTGTTCCGATCCTCATTATTTCCAGTTTTTGTTGTGGGAATTGGATCTAACCACCTAGTGGAAGTTATGTTATGTGGCGTAGTGGTGGTTGTGTGATTTTGAAATTGGTGTGTGGATTAGGAGGTGGGATTTGCATAAAATAGCGTGTTTCGGGGAATGAGGTTATTGATTGAACGAGGTACAAAGTTATAAGATTGTTAGGATCTTTAGTTTAGATAGATGTGAATTTTGTGCATCGTTAATTGATCCCTTTGTTTTATAATCTGGTTTATTTGTTCTCTTGTTGGTGAAGTTGTAAGCTTGGAAACGTTAATAAACTTATGTCGTAGGTTAGATGACTTTGTGTAGAAATAGGGTCCCTGCTTTGATGGATTGCAGGGAAGTAATGTATACAAAAGTAATTTAAGAATTAATTGATTGGAAGTTAGGATTAATTGAGGGTTGTGACTATTAAGTATTATTTTGTTAAGTTGAGAAGGAGCCGAAGTTATGCAGCAATTCAAAAATTCAAAAGTGAAGAGTTTGTTGCGATTTTGGAGGTCCTTGTTTCCTGTTTTTAAGTTTTTGGAGATCGGAGGGTGTAGGTGTAGGTTGCGGTTACTAAAAGAGTAAGTAATTTAAAATGCTAAATCTGAATACGTAAATGGTGCTCAACTTGGTATGCTCGTTTGTCATGGATGCACTGAGATTTTGACCGCGATGTATGATCTGCATAAATGGAACATTGATATTTCATCTAAATCAATATCAGATGTGGTTTTAGTATTTAGATCCAATGGATTTCATGCAACATAATATTTTATAGTAGAAGTCGGAATATGGTGATCACCATGAATCTTGGAGTTGCAAGTCATTATATTTTCATGACAAAGAGAGAAATTGACATGTTAAGAAGAACATAACACCCTTCTGTAAGATACAATATACAATTTTTTTTTTTTTTTGGTTTATATCCTTAAAAGTGTTCTCACATAATTCACGTACAAAACGTTTATTTTTATTAGCAAATAACTAATGATATTATTATGTAATTTTTAATATTTGAAATATTATACAAGAAAAGGATTAAACTACCCAGACAATAAAGTTACAAAAAGCTTTATCAATAATATGTTATTTATGTTAGTAAATAAAAGTATGATATATAATTGTTTTAAGATAACTTTATTATATGATGAAAAAACCTTATAGAATGGTTGACAGCTTACAAATTACTTGCATGGTTGACTTGCTTATTAAACGCTTTGTGCAAGGCGTCCTCAATTAGCATAAGAAACCAAAATAACGGAAACATAATCCATTTAGAATTATCAACGTTCTTGGATATTGTCAAGAAAATTGGTGAAATTTTTGTGCATATTTCCTGTACTATTTTAAAAACAAAATAATCACAAAACACAAGCTTCTTGCAAGATTTGGCCTACGTTTGTTTAGAAGATCTTCCCAGAGAAGTTTGAATTAATCCACGTCAGAGGCAACTCCGTGCGACCTTTCAAAGCAAACCATATGATTAGCAACTTTTCTTCGTAGGGATCCACTTTCTTCATGTGGTCAGCTCGGTTGGAGATGTAGGGGCCCACGCGCTCCACCAAACACCACACATCACGACAAACGGACAAATACGAGAACCATATTATAAAGCAAAGCGTCAAGCCACTGAAAAGGACTCCATTACCATCAACCACAGAATTTACCATCTCAATCAGCTGACTTGCCCATGGCCAATCCACCCAACCATCCTATTACCCTTGAGGAATCATCCACCATCGACCACATCCACTTACTCATCGGAGAGGCAAGGGCAAACGCAGTAGTCTTCGACGGAGCTATTGAGGGGCGTGCATGGACCCAACCCCCGGACGTTCTGATGACGACCTTGAACCTGACGTCCTACCACCGCACTGGTAAGTTTCGTAATCTCTTTTCCGATCAAAACATTATCTCCGGCATGATCTAACGACCTTTCACCCTCAGGAATAGACTTCGTGCCAGAGCCACAATGAAGCCACGTCGCCACCTGGCGGTGCCGCCAAACCGCTCTGCGCCTCCTTTGCGGCACACTGAAGTTCCCCCTGCAGGTTTTCTCATGCAGAGCCGTGCTTCTACATCAAAGGGCATCGTTCATCGATTCATCGCTGCTTTGCCACTCGAAAACGCCATCGACGCTTTGTCAGCCGCAGGAAGGTACTCCCAAGATGTATTTCTTGACCGAGAGGATGCCACGGCGGCGCTTATATGCACCATCCTTGGGTACGCCCACCTAATCATGTATGACATTAACCATGACAGGGGGCAGGAGCTGCGTGCCAGCAACGAAGCCCTTGTGGAAGAGGTTATCCGGAAGAGCGACAGCATCGACAGGCTCGCGGCGCAGTGCATGGAATTCCGTCGACAAAACATACTAGGCAACATCTACTCCGGCGACGACTCCGACGAATGAAGTCATATAGCTCGTCAGCCGTCCGCCTCCCCTTCTACGTTAACCCAGCCGTGTCCTTCTATCTAACCCCTAATCGATTACTTTTCCTTTACTATGCTTGTGCCCCTTAACTAATGTTGTAGTTAGGTTTTGTAGTTCAACTTTGTTTACTGTCTACTTTAACATTCTGCTGATGTTTACGCGTGCCTTAGTGGCATAAGTCAATGCAAGTGAAACTTATTGTCATTATGACTTAAGACTAGGTTCCATAATGTAATATTAACTAAGTTTCTTTCTTCTCTGGGTACTCAACTGCTAACTAGGCTCACACTTAGTAACACTTTACCTTTTCTGTTTTGTGGATAAAACCCTAACAATTTTCAAATTATTTATTGAAAATTCTAAATCTACTTAATTTAAATTACATTAAAAAAATCAATTCATAACTTAATCAAAACTAAAATCACAAAAGCCAAACTTGAACCAAATATAAAAAAAAAAACATCGATCGAATTCAAATATTCATATTTGCATGTCCAAAAAAAAATCTTCTTTATAGTTATTGACGTTAAAATACACTATTATTTTTCCAACTATTATTAAAATACCCAACTGTTTACAAATGTAACATTTAAAGTGGTTAATAGATATATTTCGCAAAACTTTTGAATTAATTTAAAATAGAGAAATTCAAGATTCAAAACTGAAGTAATCCTAATTTGTTGTTATTATATTCTCCTATACATTAGGATAGTGGTTTTTTTAAAAATTAATTATATTATTTTATTAGATTTATGGGCTGCATGAAGGACGAGGTTTAAAGGATGAATAATGTTACTCATAATTTTCATAGTTGACACATGGGGTGAACCATATGTAAGAAATTATTCTTCAACTTCACTAATGCAAATTTTAACTAGATATGACTTGCAAAGCATTACAAGAATAAACTATTAAGTCACTTAAAAAGTAAAGGCAAAACTTTTTAAATGAAAATTCTCCAAATATTATATATTTTATCATAATTCAATGTTAATTGACTATATTCAAATATAATTTTAAGATCAAATTCTCAAATTTTCAAAACTTCTGAAAAAATTCATACCGACTCTATTATTAATGAATTTTATCATACATTATAGCCATATCTTTGTGATGCATTTCATATTATAATTATCAATATCAAGGCATTTATTATTTATTTATATTTTCAACTTTTAATAAATACTATTACTTTAAACACAACAATTTATAAAAAAATACATGTCCATTAAATACATGCTAATGCATTAATTTTTTTTGTGTTCTAATTGTACGATTTTTGGGTTTCTTTTTGGTTGACTATATACGATTTTGGTTTGCTTTGGTTAAACTTTGATGAGTGGCAAATATTTTTTATGAATTTACTAATCATGAACGAGTTTAGCCTTTTGATATGGGGAGATGAGGTTCATAGTCCTAGATCAACAATTTGACCCAGTTCGGATCACTTTTAATCCTGTTCTTGGCCCTCGTATTGTTAACTTTCTGAATTCGTCTCTGTTTCCATGTAACCTTAAAAATAAAAAAAATTTTCTTACAAATTGAGGCAATAAGGCATATCAAAGATAATTATTTTCTCAAAAACTCATCTATCAAAATTATTTGTAATTTTTGTACATGGATTAACATAGTGCTTTTTTTTATAGGAACTTTGAAAATGTGTGCTACGCCCTTTATAAAATTCTTCTCGCCTACGATTTTATCTTACATTGACGGCATAGCTATATTTCTATATTTATAAATATGTTAATGCAAATGTTTTTTTTTTTTTGGTATATATATCATTCCAAGTATGCAAATGTGCATGGGAATTATTCCTAATATGCATCTCGTTGTCTTTTTTTTCTTTTTGGTTTTCGCCTTCATAATCCACCTTCCAACTATAGAGACACCCAAACAATCATGATATGGACCCATCAAGAAAACCCACTCGATTTATTATTGCTGACCCTTTTTCGATGGATCATAACATTCCCTGCCCAAAAAACTTATGGTGAAACCCAAACAACCCATGAACACCAATGCCCCCATCAAGCATTTACCATTCTACCCCAACTTAAACGGTCTCTGCTAATGCCAATATTAGGTTTGACCCACGGACACCATCATCCACATGTCAGACTCCAAATCGTCCTTTTTTTTTTAATGCCACAGTAGGCCATCACAACTACTTCACCAGAGATTCCCCCATTTATATATACCTATTTTACAAAAGAAAAATGTTAAGAAATTTCTTTTAAAGATTCCAAGTAAAGGGCTGGAGTAAGTATAATAGCAAAATTTTCCTTTTTTTTAGCTTTTACAAATTAAATATATCTACTAAGAATCATTTTTTTCATTTTTCTTTTCTATCCTTTTTCCATACTACCTCCAAAGGAGAATAACGCGTTGGATAGAGACCATGCAGCTCCCCCCGAAAGTAACCTCTAAGTATGATCATCTTAGGCATGCGTGGGTAGTTGCGACAACTACCACAGTGCTTCAGACCATCCACTTAGCTCGTAGTGTAGTTGATGATCCCCAGCAACCAGTTGTTACCCCTCTAGGGACTGAACCCCCAACACCCTTGGAGCAGCCAGTGTCGGAGATAATTTGTATTAGCTCAGACTCATAAGCGAAAGTTGATGATCCCGAAGACTTGGGGAGTAGCAAAACAGCTGAGG
Organism: Stylosanthes scabra; assembly: GCA_036250425.1. Classification (NCBI taxonomy): domain Eukaryota; kingdom Viridiplantae; phylum Streptophyta; class Magnoliopsida; order Fabales; family Fabaceae; genus Stylosanthes; species Stylosanthes scabra. The sequence continues at coordinate 7,913 of JASCZI010000260.1, forward strand.
AAGAGAAATGGACGAAGAGGAAGCGGAGGAAGAAGCAGACAGGCCTCCGAGCCCGAGGTTGGAGTATGTGCCATATTCGTCGATCTCAGCATCACGTCGATCATTGGTTCACCCTACTCAACAGAACGTTTTACATCCCAAGAAAGAGAGTCGGTGGAGGGATTTTGCCACCTCGATTCGTGTGATTGGTTGAAGAGGATTCCTTCAACACTTTTAGAATAGGACACTATCCTAGGATTTCATGTTTTTGAGTAGTAGATTTTAAGTATTTTCTTTTGAAGACCGGTACTTTATTTTCTTTCTTCTATTGTTTGTTTTATTTGACTTGGAATTGGTACGTTAATCTTTTGACTTCGGGAATCTAGTTTCTAGTTCTTTTTTTATCATTGATTTTAGTTAGTATTTGCTTTTAGTATTCGCTCTTTTCTCTTATAGAGTAATGCCCATCGAGAATAGTTGTCTATGATATCTTAACAACGTTTAGTATTAGCATTTGATATTATTAGTAGGGTGTTGCAACCTTTTCCTGTATCTTCTTCTTACAATATTCCAAAATCCTTACACCAGCTGTAGAACATTCACTGGCGTTTCGCCATACCCATGGCTTCTCTCCTTGTTATATTCTATTCTCATGCATACTCCACCGGCTCCTCATGTCTGTTCTACATCAAATCTTGCATCCCCACCACATCGCCCCTGCCCCGAGTAGCCTTGTCTTCTTCCTTTTGTGCTCCTCCATTATGATAGCCTCTCTATTCTCCTTAACAATGTCCACCCTCTCGCAGTTCATCAAGTATGTCCTCGCTCAACAGCTTAGATGTCAACACAACACCCATACCTTCACCTTCAATTTCTCACTCAACACCTTCTTCTCTCAGATCGATACTCCGGAACTATGCCTACCATTCTATTACCCCTCTGTTCCATAAAAACCATCATCCCCTCCCCAAGAGCTTTCTCTTGGCACCACCACCTCCCAAACTTGGACGTTTTCCAACTCTACACATACCCCTTACTCTTTATTCCTCGAGCCTTTGCATATTTTTTGTTGACTCTTTCGGGTAAAGCTCTAGTATATCACTATTTGCTTCTGGTTGCTGCACCACTACATTGATTCAAATCTTATCGCCACTAGTGCCACGTGCAGTTCAAAAAACATTGATCTTCACACCAAAAACCACCCGTTTGAACAGGGGAACATAAAAAAAAATAAAAAAGATGGAAGTATTAGAGGAGGAGAGACAAAAATTGATAAAGAGAGGAATGGAAGGGTCGTCGCTGCTGTCACACCACTTCTTTAAAACCCTAGCAGAGCTTAGGTTTTACAGCGGTTGTATGGTAATTAATGTTATCATTGTTGTAAATGAGAAAGTACAATATATAATAAGAAGATAAGTGTCTATTTGAAACTTTCTTAACATCTAGTATTACCGCTCACATTATTTGATTGATTCAAATATTAAAGTAAAGAAATTCTTGGTTACCAAAACTATAACCAATACCTAGTCAATATCTTTTTTCCTTCTCTATTCTTCCTCACCATCTCCACCGCCACCAGCGTCGTCCTGCCTGTCATCGTCACTAGATGTCGTCGCTGCTTCTTTTCTTTTTCATCTCTCTTCCATCGCCCGCATTGTCTTCCATCACCTTGTGTCGTTGCCTCCACCGTTGTTGGCCCTCTCATGGTCGACCAACTCGCCGAAATCGGTTCTACTACTAGATAACACAGCGACGCGCAACCCACTCTCTGGAATCGGCGTGGTCTCCATCGTTGGCTAAGGCTAACCGCTACTGCTTTGTCACACGGTGCACCATTGCGCTCTCCGTCGACATTGCCTTTCTAGTACCAGCCGCACCCTCGTTCCCAGTGTCATCGCCCACCTCTGCAACCAGCTAAGCTTGTGGTGGGCGGATGTGTGGTTTTGAGTTGGATGTCACATGGTGGAAAACATTCCGACGAAGAGAGAAAGAGAGAGAGGAAGAGATTAGTTTGGTTTTTTGGTTGGTTTTGTTTTGATGGATGATCTGTTTTATTTATTTGCATGATCTTTTTTTTTAATTTGAAATGATCAGTTTTATTTTTCTGTTTTATTTGTTTAAATGATCTGTTTTGAATTTTGGATGATCAGTTTTGTGTTTTCTAGATGATCTATTTTTTAATTTTGAATAATCTTTTTTTTGTTAGTTATTCTTGGCTAATATTGTGTTGGTTATCTGTCACTATTGATTAAAGTAATACACGAGATAAGATCTTTTTATAATTTAAATGGCTAAAAAATATGACATAATTAGTTTTGTACATCTAACTATTCTAAAGAGAACCTCCAAAAATTATATAAATATTCTATTTTTAATAAATTAATTGAAATTGACTATTCCAGTATCGATTTTTTAGCATGATTAATTTGTCTTTTTTATAAGACAAGGATATCATCGAATCATAATAGAAAAATCAAGATAATATATATAAGACTAAATAAATATAAAATTAATTTAAAATATTACTAATATACACCAAAAATTAGTCATAAAATTAAACACCAATATAAAGTATATATATACAACAATGCTAGGTAACCAACAAAAATTCAATCAATAATTCAAATTAAATGTTCTATTTTTTTAGGTTTCAAATATTCTATTTTTATAGATATCAAATGTTCTTCAACCAAATTAATTTAAATTAAATGTTTTACTGATTTTCATTGTGGATATTCTATAAACTGTAGTTACGAATGCTCTATTTTTATTGGCTGCGATTTGTTTGTTAGAAAAGTATTAGCTACCTATACTTTTTCATATAAATATATATTGGTTGATTTAGTAGTTGAATTTTGTTGTGCAAATAATGTTTTTATATTATAAATTTGTTCTAACATCCGTAACTTGCATAATGTTAGGAATGGTGATAAAAACTTTCAAAGTCACGTCTCAAGTTATGCTAAATTTGCAAAGACAAGATGGACCATTGGACCCCGCCCTTGCATACTAGAAATCATTAAATCAACGTGTATTATTTGACGTTCTACCAAACTAGCATCCAAATATGAAAGAGAATCAATAGTATTCTTGTGATTGTGTGATTCTACCGGGTCTCTGTCGTATTCTCCTTAAATGCGTGTGGTACCTTCCTTCTTTTTGTGGCCAATTATCATCTTATATTTATATTTTTTTTGGGTGTCAATCTTATATTTATATTATATAAAAGAAAACATTTACTCGAAAATATTAGATAATTCATTCAAATATATTTAGTTAAACATATTAATTTATTTATTACTTTATATGTAATCTTTGCATAAACATATTAATTAAGCTTGCCATAGTTATTGGTCCCGTACCAGTAAACTTGCTCCCTCCATGGATAGAGACTTTACAAACGATTTAAAAAACTAAAATGCTTAATTTTATTGGAGTATCTTCTATATATTCTCTATCAAAAATCCACATGTTCAGGATGCTGGGCCCAGACGGCCCAAATCCCTTGAAATATTCATATTGAATCCTCTGTTCAATAAAATCGGCCCAATGCTATATGGCCCACTACTTCTCGATAAATCCGCGAAGGATCGGGATATCATTAATCATGATCCTGTACGGATTTATCGCAAGTAATCTCGGTAAATATATAGAGAGACGAGCCATATCTGCCCTGATTCCTTATAGATTTACTCTTAAAATAACACGGATCATTACGGGTATATAAAGAGAGGATCCACTCCTCTCTCAGGTACGTCTTCTAAACCCTACCACATTGCATGCATTAGGAGAGCTCCCAAATCCTTATTTGGTGAAGTTCTGCTAGCGCACACCCACCTTTCACATAAACCTCCAACCTTCCGTCTTGGCACCACCGGTTATGCCGGTAGTCCCAAACCCCTCGAAGGTACATCCCGTACATTGGCGCCGT
>JASCZI010000260.1:20701-39296 GCA_036250425.1 Stylosanthes scabra
TCCGGAACGTCGGTACGTCGGTCTCCATGAGTTCGGGGCAACTGTTCAGGATGCTGGGCCCAGACGGCCCAAATCCCCTGAAATATTCATATCGGATCCTCTGTTCAATAAAATCGGCCCAATGCTATATGGCCCACTACTTCTCGATAAATCCGCGAAGGATCAGGATATCATTAATCATGATCCTATATGGATTTATCACAAGCAATCTCGGTAAATATATAGAGAATCGAGCCATATCTGCCCTGATTCCTTATAGATTTACTCCCAAAATAACACGGATCATTACGGGTATATAAAGAGAGGATTCACTCCTCTCTCAGGTACGTCTTCTAAATTGCATGCGTTAGGAGAGCTCCCAAATCCTTATTTGGTGAAGTTCTGCTGGCGCACACCCACCTTTCACATAAACCTCCAACCTTTCGTCTTGGCACCACCGGTTACGCTGGTAGTCTCAAACCCCTCGAAGATACATCCCGTACACCACATATCTCAGATATTATATTATCCACGCATGTGTTGTGTCTTGTGTGTTGTAGATTTGTGTGTACGTATTTTATGCGTTTCTACTAATTTTGTGAGATTCCATCAGCATTTTGCAATATCTTTCCAGCTTAAAGATAAGATTATATATTAATATCATACATGATTAAAAAATCCTGTTTGTTAACTGAAATTAATTCATCACATTTAGGATAAAAGAATATTAGGTTATCGAGCATTTTATTCAATATTGTAATATGTTATGCATCTTTATTAATAAGGAAAATAAACTAGTTTATATTGAGATTTGACCAACTTTATTAACTTGATTGATAACAAGACTTATACATGTAATATTATTTAATTATTTAATATTCAGATTAAAAAATACTAAGTGGTCGAACAATTTATTTTTCTAACCAAGTCTAACAAAATTCTTTTTCTTCTTCTTTTGTGTTTCCTCTTTCTCTTTGTACTTTAACAAAAATTTGTGTAAATAAATGTTATTGATTTTTAACCATCATCCTGAATAGATTTAATTACTAAAATTATTTGTACAACTAGAATAATGGAATTTTTAATATATATTAAAAATATCATTTAATTTTAATACAATTACAATAGTATAATCTTTCTACTATCATTATCTAATCATTATTCATTATATTCAACATAGGTAATGCTTGATTAGAGACTTACATGATAAAATAGAATAGTAGTGTTTCGGAATCAATGAAATATAAGTCCACAAGAAAAAATTTCGAGAAAATTAATCATTTGAATACTAAAAGATATGATAATTCAAAAATGATGAAAATAGATTATCTAAAATAGTAAAAAATATAACGTTCAAAATAACGGTAAATGAATCATTTAAAATAGCGATAGAGTTCGAAAGAAATATTAACTATCAATATTTTTTCAAAATAAAAACATAAAAAGAAAATAGTATAATTTTGTATTTTATTTTGTAAAAATATTAGATAATTCATTAATAATGCATATTATTATCTTTGTTGGACCACCACATGCATATACCGCCATTTTCCGCCAAAGCAGTTCTTATTTATGGTTGTCCTATCATTAAAATAGCCAGAGTACGAAATATATAAACTTATTACATCTTTATAGATTAAATATGGATTAATAATTAATATTTGCTTAATTTTGTCTCTATGTAAATCTAGAGATATACATGTGATTCATTTAGTTTCTATAAATGTTAATATAATAAAAATAGTCTTTATATATAATAAATATGAGTTAATTAAATTAGTTAGCTTGTGAAAATAAATTTGTAAAAGTTGTAGCACTTATAGTTAGAACATCAAACTAAAAGTTGATTTTATTAAACACAAACAATAAGAACTGTGTTTGTAACTAGATTTTAAAATTTAAAATACCAATAATATCATGAATAGAAGGATAATTTTGAATCTGAATAAAACTTGGCAACAATTATTTAACTGATGATTGATTATTTATTAATATATTAAATTATATTATACTTTTTCATTTTAATTAACGAAGTAATTATTAGGTGATTTTATAAGAATTCTTAACATTTTAAAACTAGATGCACAAGCACAATTTTTTTTTTTTATTTATCAAACATAAAATAAGGTGTTTGTATCTTTTAAAAGAAAAAGACTAGGGAGCCAATATATTATGACCAATAGGAAGCTAACACATAGTTATGGATGATAACTCATATAAATTTTGGATGATAACTTACTCTTGAATATATAAGTTATGGATGATAACTCATATAAATTTTTGATGATAACTTAACTATTGGTTCCCTAATTGATTTCTAGCACTATTAATCTTGTGATATATCAAAGATCTATTACTAATATGAAAACTATTTTAAATTATTAAAAAAATCAATGTATATAACTTACTCAAATTCTATCTACAAAAACCAAATGAGCATTAAAACCAACAACAAAACTACTATTTCACATGTCATTCCCTATCTAAACATATCTTTATGTAAATATTTAAATAGGATTGAGGATCCACAAACTACGCAATAATATGTAAGTGAAATAATGGATTATTAATTATTAACATAATATCATAAAAGTCTACGCTTAACATATATATAAATATGTAGTTAATATCTTTCTTAACGGAAACATATAATATTCTAGATATAAGGTACAATCATAACAAAATTTATTAAAATGGGACAATATATTAACAATTTCAAATTGAGAGTATCATGAAAAAATCTAACTTCAATAACGTAAAAGATATATATGTTACGTCCTAGCTGGAATTTATGGTGTGTAAGATTACAAAGACTATAATAATTAATAAACAATTTTAATGATATTTAAAAATACAATATAATAATTGTTAGTTTTACTTTTTATATAAATAATTTAAAACAATATTAGATAACTAATAAAAATTCAACTAACATCAGCCAACAACTTAATTAGATGTTTTATTTTTTTAGGTTTCGGATGTTTTATTTATTTAGATTTCAGATATTCTGTTTCTATTGTTGATTGCTTTAGTTTTCGGATGTTTTATTTCTAAACAAAATTATGAATGTTTCACTAGTTTTCATTGTGGATGTTCTATAAATAATAATTACGGATGTTATATTTTTTATCGGCGGAATGTTAGTTAAGAAAATACTAATTACCTATATGTTTCCTTAATCTTATTATTAAAATTATAAGTCCCACTATACATCCAAGCAATTACCCTAACCAAGTCCAACAAAGTCTTTTTTCCCCACTCTCACCTTTCACACGCGCGTTCACTTTCTCAAAACTCAAACTCGCGCTCTTCTTCTCCTCCTCCTTCTTCTTGCTGCAAACGTCATCATCGTCATCGTCGTTGTTGCCGCCGCCGTTATTTTCGTTGTCGTAACTGTCGTCTTCTTCTCCTTCCTCTTCTTCGTTCTCTTCCTCTTTCTCTTCTTCTGCGTCCTCCTCTTCTTCTTCTTCGTCCATTGTTTACGTTGTTGGTGTTGTTGCTGTTGTTGTTGTTGATGAAAAACTGAATTGGATATTCTAGAAAAATAGAAATGGATTTTGAATAAAAACAGAAACGGATTTTTAATGAAAACAGAAACGGATTTTGAATTAAAAATGAATTTGATTTTCACAAAAACTGAATTGGATTTTCATGAAAACAGAAACGGATTTTGAATGAAAATAGAAATGGATTTCGAATTAAAAAATGAATTGGATTTTCTCGAAAACTGAATTGGATTTTGAATGAAAACAGAAATGGATTTTGAATAAAAACATAAACGGATTTTCATATAAAAACTGAATTGGATTTTCACGAAAATAGAAAAGAATTTTGAATAAAAATAGAAATGGATTTTGAATTGAAACAGAAACAGATTTTCATATATAAAAACTGAATTGGATTTTCCACAACACTCACATTGATCCAAAATTAATCTTGATTTACATTGATTCATATTCATTTATATTCATACAATTACAATATCAAAACACACAAATTAATATCTTCTTCTTCTTCTGTTGCTGCTGCTGCTTCACCTCTACCTCCTGTCGCTACTGCTGCTCTTCCTTCTCGTCTTCCTCCTCGCCGCTGCTGTTGTCGCTGCTATCTTCTTCTCTGTTGTCGTTGTCTTCTTCTTCTGTGTTGTCGTCGTCAAGGTCCTCATCATCCTCCTTGTTGTCGTCGTCGTCGTCGTCGCTGTCGCTGTCATCGTCATCGGAAGAAGCTGTGGGAATTGACGAAGAATAATAATAATAATAATGAGAAGGAAGAGGAAGAAGAAGATGTTGCAGAAGTAGGAAGGAGGAAGAAGAAAAAGTTGCAAAAATTTTTGTAAAAACGCGTGGAAAATTAAAATTTGGTTGGACTTGATTGTTAAAAATTGCTTGATTGTCTATAATTATAATTATTGTAAAATTATATATTTACTGTGCGTAACAACCATAAAGGGAGTACCATCCACCCCGTGACTTGTAGAATTCACACTGTACTAATAAAAGTTTAACATTTTCTATTTCCCAACTAAACTAACTTGCGTTAGTTGGTTATCATACGGTCAATTCACTTGCCTAAATAAATAAATATGGAGAGTTTAAATTTTGCTTTGTAAATTTATTAATTTATTAATAGACAATAAACTTTTAAATAGATTTCATATATGTAATAGCTTAATCTTATTTCTATCGAGATGAATATACCGAGAAAAATAAATGAAAAAACAAATAAATCATTCCCCATTTTCCCTTCCCTATATATATATTATATGTAATCCATTACAACATGGCTACCACAGTTCTATATAAAACCAATTATTAAGAAGGGTTTTGGTTAAGAAAGCATAACGAACCCCATTTAGCTTTCTAGCTGGAAACCAACACCACCACATTTTCATCATATTCTTAACACTTGCAAGTTGTAATAATCTGCATACCAGTAGCCATGGCGGCGAAATCGGAGGAGTGCAACAAGGGGTTTGCAGACAGCTACATGTTGCTGAAGCACGCAGACGCCCGATTCTTGGATCTGCTCCACGTGCTGAGTTCGCGAAACCTGTCGCGGAGGAAGTTCGTGGAGAGCCACGCAGAGGGGGAATTGGAAGAGAGCTTCAGCCACCGGTGGCTTATATTCATCTCTATCTTGATCCAGAAGCTCTTGCAGCTTGTGTCCAAGCCATTAGCCTTCTTTGGCGTCTGCGTTGAGCTTCTCATCAACTTGATTGCCCTCAATGGTGGTCTTTTCTCTATCATTTTCAACTTCCTAAGAGGTAATTAATTACTTTTTCATTAATATATATAATAATAATAATAATAATAATATTTGTTTATGTTTATTTCTCCTTTATTAATTAACATTCAAGTTTTCAGTTTAAACTTGCAACAAGTTAATCTCCCAAATAATAGTTGAAACTCCTTGCGTACACTGAGATCAACTGCTCAAAACATGGTGTGCGAATAAAAATGGTATTTGAACTTTAAAATCAGTCACTAAAATTAATAATCATATATTTATGTATAAATACACAAAATTTAATTCATTTTTAATAAATATTTTATATTTTATTGTGTATTATATACTGATAATTAATTTTAATGATTAATTATAATATATACTTAGTATAACTCACTTACTTCTTAGCTAAAACTACATAAACATTTTTGGTAAAAACATTTTTTTACTTCTTGTAATAGTATTTTCAATAAATGTATCTTACTTTAAAGAAAAACATTTATTATAAAAATATTTATATCTAGTAAAAAAAATTATTTAAATTTCTACTTGGATACATCGTCACACTCTCAATTTTAGAGACAAGGCTTTGGAAATAAATAATTTGTTTTTAAATGTACTGGAAATAATAACATACATATACACAACTAGCTGCTTAGTTATTATAATTAAGGGTTTAATAAGAATGTTATTTTCCCCTACTTTATAAGAAAAGTTAATGTAACCACGTGTAAAAAAGATTAAGGAAAATATTTTAACTTTAAAATCTAAAAGAGAGTCAATATGTTTATTAGAGACCTTAAAAGATACAGTCAGATTAATTTTTTTAAATAAACGAGTCAATTAAATATTTCAGGCAAACTACCACCTTTTAAGATACAAGATGCTCTTACTTTATGTGTACCATATTCAATAATTTGGAGTTTTGTGTTCTAGTTTTTTCATTCTCCCTCCATTACTTTGATTAAGATAAAAACAAAAAGAAAAAGGTACTATAAGTTAAGTGAATACGTTTGATGAATTGCCAAAATCAATGAGTTGTTGTTGAGTGGTGCTTTAATTGAAACGTATAAGAACAAAGGATACAAATTAAGATAACTTGTGGCAGCCGAAATATCGACAAGACACATTATACAATCAAATAATATCATAGTAGTATCTTTTAATAACAGTTATACAAAATCAACTAAGCAGCCACTAACAAGTAAATAATTAAATTATCATTTAAAATTTATATGAGTTATCATTCGTAATTCATATATCTAAGATTAAATTATTATCTAAAATTTATATGAGTTATCATCCGTAACTCATATATCTAAGATTAAATTATTATCTAAAATTTATATGAGTTATTATCTGTAACTATGTGTTGACTCCTTATTGGTTGTAATATATTGGCTCCTTAGTCTTTTTCATCTTTTAATTTTCTTTTTTTAGTTTTCTCATAATAATTTTTTAAAAAAAAATAAAAGTCGACCTCTAATTTTTTTTTTTTACATAAATTATGATTCTATATTGCCTAATTTGACATATTTTAAACATTTAAGTTGCTAGATAAAAATATAATAAGCTATAGATAATTCTAAAAACAGTGACAAATAACTAAAATAACCCTTTTATAACATTAAAGATTTCTCGTTAAAATTAGGATAGAATATACTTTCTTATTCCTAAAATTTTTAAAAAATCACTCATAATATTTAATTTATTTCAATGTTATCTCAAATGTTTTAAATATGTTCAACTTTATCCCTATACCCTTAATCTTTTAACATAGTCTATTAAAAAAAAAAAACTTTTTCTTTGCATAATAACTTTACCTTTATAAAACTATTGCTAAATTACTTTAGGTTCATGTAATTTCTTTGAATTTTCAATTTGGTTCTATATTTTGCTTTTTAATTAATTTCATATATCATATCAAATTTTATAATTAAATTCTTGTTGTGACATACATTAGATATAAGGAAATATTTCATTATATGGGATATATTCGTTTAGGACTTATACTTCAAGAAAAAATATATTCATTTTATGTAACGAAATATTTTATTATATTTAACATTTTTATTGCACTAAATATTTAATTATAAAATTTGATATGGTGTAGAGATATAAAGACCTAATTAAAAATTCGATAAAACTATAGACATTAACAAAATAATTAAACCTAAAACTATTCATCATCATTATATCTCCAAACTTTTTATCTCTACCAAACCCCACGTTATCTACCTACCACCACCATCATGCCATCATCCCTTGCCTCTTCTCCCGCGGGTGGAGTCGTCGACGCTCACCATCACCGTGATAATCTGGGTCTTCTAAGTTATTTTTATAGAGAATTTATGTTTTTATCTTTCATTAATAAGTGCTTTAAAAAATATTTAAAATTTGAAATTTTTATTTTTATATTAAACTATCTTTACTTTTTATTGATATTTTTTACTATAAATATAAAAATATGTTAGAGTAGATGTTCGAACCGATGCCTCTGCTAGCGGAGAGGGACGCAAAGTCTTAAGGACTGTGATCATGGAATTATAAATTATTAAGGAATTAAAATTGTGTCATTCAAGCTTAGGAAAGTAACTTTAGCTTCAACGTGAAACGCGATGGTCGAAATTATTGTTATGTGTTTATTGGGTAACAAATTCTTTTATCATTAGTTTTAATTTTAGTTTCTACTTGAAAGCATTTGTTAATACTTAATAAGTAGAAAAAGTAATAATCGTTGAAAATTTTTAAAATAACGTTAATGCATATTTGGAATATCAATAATTTTAGGTATACACTTATTTTATCTAACTAAGTTCAACCAAATTATTTATTCTCTGTCAAATAAAAGACTATTTTGATGTCTAATAAAAATTCATTTCGATGTTATTTTTTATATTATTTGATAACGAAATATTCTTTTATTCAATAGTTTTAATATGTATTAAAATATTTGAAATTAAAAATTGAATTTTCAATTATAACTTTTTTTATTGCTTTCTGGACATATATCACAATATTTAATTTTTCTTTTAAATCTCTATCATATATTTTGCTTTCTTTTTTTTTTTTTAAATTGCTGATGAGCTCACGTGGCATTATCCTCACCTCATTTATCAAGTTGTGTACTTAAGAACGATTTGATTTGATCAGCTAATAATTATTATCACTCATGAAAATTTCCACATTATTATTCATCATGATATATTATGGTAAAACAATGATGCATTATTGCATTTTGAAACTGACTTTAATTTTGTTTCTCTTAACAGGGAAGTTGGTGTTGCCTGATCCAAGATCAGCAAACTATTTGTCATGTATTGGTAATTTGGATGTGAGACTAAAATTGGATGGCATCAATCGTGAAGATAGCAAGTACCACATTGCACTTTCTATGATGGCTTCAAAAGCATCCTATGAAAATGTAGCTCATATTGAAAGTACGGTCGAAGATCACTGGCAGGTATCAAATTAAAGTGTATATATATAATATTTAGAATGTAATTCTTGTTAAATATCCAAAAAAAAAAAAAAGAATTTAGTATAAAACAAATAAAATAATAAGAAAATGTGTGCAAAGATTGAGATAAACCTAAAATTTAAAACAAAAAATGGTATTGTATAAAGAAAAATATTAGAAATATAATCATTTGTGTACGTTGTCTTCTCCTATCATCAACTTAAGTTTTTTTTAGGAGAAGTGGTTTCACAATAATAATTGTAATGAACATTCTTAAATAATATTCTTTCAACTTAACACACAAAAATAAAAAATTTTGAAAAAGGTAGATATACATTATATCTCCTAAACATTTTTAAAATTTTTCCTTTAAATGTTGCTAAATCCTAAGTTAATTAGTTAATCTCTTTTGATATCATATCTCTAATCAATGTTTGTTGTGATTTTTGTCTATATATACAGATGGAATATGTGGGGTTCTATGACTGCTGGAATGGTAAGAACTAAAAAGCATTTTATGATGTTAGATAATATTAATCTCGTTTATAAACATAAAGAAATTAGTATAGACATGGAACATTAAAGAATGTGTATGAAGTGCTATATCATCACATCACTAGTAGCATGTTCTAAGAGCCAAACCAAACCAACCAATTTGACCAGATTAATTGGAAACATACTAATAAACCGATGGACTTAATAGAATAAAAATCGATTGTCAATAAATCAGATCAAACATAGATAAAAAGTTCAGCAAACCAATTGAACTAGCCTGGTATTTTAGTTGTTAATTAGTTTAAAATAATAAAAACGAAAAAATCATTTTCGAAGAAAATATAGATTTTGCTACATATAAATGTTATTCTTTTTATATTTAACTCAATTTCGAATAAATTTGGGTTGAATATTAGAATATGCAGTTTTCTTATATTTGACATGGCTTGAACAGAATATCAAGAAAAGGCCTCAACTCAAGTCTTGATTGCTTTGGATAGACATAAAAACCGTGACACTTACGTTGTTGCCTTTAGAGGAACAGAACCTTTCAACGCCGACGATTGGTGCACGGATATCGACATCTCTTGGTACGGAATCCCCGACGTCGGAAGAATGCACGGCGGCTTCATGAAAGCCTTAGGGCTACAGAAGAATTTAGGGTGGCCGAAGGAGATCGAAAGAGACGGGCGCCTTCCACCATTAGCATATTATGTTATTAGGGACATTCTAAGAAAAGGATTAAGTGAGAATCAGAATGCGAAGTTCATAGTAACAGGTCATAGTCTGGGTGGAGCACTAGCAATTTTATTTGCGACGGTTTTGTTTTTGCATGATGAGAAATTGTTGTTGGAGAGGCTTGAAGGGATCTACACGTTTGGGCAACCAAGAGTTGGAGATGAAGCATATGCAATGTATATGAAGCAGAAACTGCAGGAACATTCTGTTAAGTATTGTAGGTTTGTTTATTGCAATGACATAGTTCCAAGGTTGCCATATGATGACAAGGAAATGATGTTCAAGCACTTTGGGATATGCCTTTTCTTTGATTGGCGATATCAACTTAAGGTATGTATCATAATTCATAATATATGTATTTGTTAGTTTTTTTTTTTTTTTAAAGAATGCTAGATAACTGTTGAAATTTATTATTTTTTATTATTTATTGATTAAAGTATGATATTAAACTACTAATTAGTTGTAGTGATAGTTGATGATCAAAATTGTTACCAAAATAAATTAAAATTGATGATTATTTAATATTTTTTTTAAGAGAAAAAAAAAACCACTTTTATAAATTAGGTTTAAAAAATTTCTGAAAACTAATATTGGAGCCAATATTTAGCACTTCATAAACACAATAGATAAGAAGAAAGCATAAAAAACTTTTAAAAGATGAATACACTGAAAATCCAATTAGAAGAAACATCTAAAATCCAAGTAGGAGAATGAGGATTGAAACGACAAATGAAAGGGAGAATATATATACATATCAATTTTTCCTTGTATAAATACTTGTACATGTTTATGTTTTTCTTATGATGCATGCAGGTTGTTGAAGAAGAACCCAACAAGAACTACTTCTCTGTATGGTGTGTGATACCCATGACAATGAATGCAATTTTGGAATTAATAAGGAGCTTCACTATTGCATACCAAAATGGACCTCACTACAAAGAAGGATGGCTTCTTTTCTTTTTCAGGATTATTGGCGTATTACTTCCAGGCTTACCTGCTCATGGTCCCCAAGATTATCTTAATTCCACTCTTTTGGGGCCAATTGAAAAACACCTAAAAGCAGAGTGATATATATACACTTTATTTTTAATGTTTGTGTTATCAGATCATGGTTTGGATTCTAAGTGAACTTGTGAGTTTCTTGTTTTAGAAGTTTTCTGATGTTTTAACTGTCTTTTCGTTGTTATGACAGTTGTAAGTGTGTATAAGTTAGTTAAGTGTGAGTCTTGAGTATTGCTATGTATATATATATCTCTGTTGTTAGCTTCAGAGATAAAATTAATATTCACATTTTCAAAATGTCATTTGCTGTATACCTAGTATATTGACAAAAGTCTGCAGCAGAAACAACACAAATATCCCACACAAAAACAATATGAAAGTAATTTTAACACAATATAATAGCAACAACCTCAATCAAATAAATCAAGTAAAACAACAATAATAACACCTCAAAATTTATAGCAAGAAAAACCAACTCAACGTGAGAGGTAATTAAAAGTCAAAGATCGTTCAGATCAATGAAATAATTCAACTATTGTGAAATACAAGAATCTTAAACAAAATTCAAATCGTGCTTACATCCCGTAAAAACACAAAAAAAAATGAGAATTAAGAAGATGAATAATACCAAAAAATAGAACTACTGTCCAAATCAAATTTCTCCCATCACATATCTTCATTCAAAATCGAATAATACCAAAAAAATAGAGCTACTGTCCAAATCAAATTTCTCCCATCACATACCTTTATTCAAAATCTCCACCGTTCCGTCTGAAAAATTCACACCAGGCATTCAATATTTGCTGCTCACTAGAAAAACGTGAATGGAGTTTAATGTTTTTCTTCTCACTCTTTCGGTTCCAACTCTCTCACTCAAAAATTAATTTTCAAAATCTGAATAGTGTTTGCAAGTGAGGCAATAAGACACGCAAAAATTAGGCTTGGCCTAGTATAGGAGAGCACCCGAGCAACATATATCAAATTAGAATCCCGACAATATCTACTTCCACATAGAAAATAAGAATCAGAAAAAATTAATTAGAAAAAATCAAAGAAAAAGAAAAAGGTGAATAGTTTATCCGTGGTATATATGGTATATATACAAGTAACATATGTGGACAAATAATTCATGCCAAATGCATCAAATGGCATTAAGACAATAATGTAGTAGCACACTATTAGTAATAGATTCTTCTAGAAAAATGGTCAAAATCATAATCACTTTGGTGCTTTTACAGTGGAATTGATCAGTCAGCAACAGCATGGGAGCTAAAGCAGCTGACTGGGGACCATATGGGGAATGAAAACACTTTGCAGTTCTTAGTAGCCCGGTGCTCAGGGATTGAGCTTCTCATGTTTTCAGCTTTTGTCTCTGCCTTTCTCAGCTTGTTTAGAATCTTATCCATTGAAGATGATCTCTTCTTCTCCAATTTCATCTGTACGTGTTATGTTGTGGTCAGATTCTTTTAATTGGATGACCATTTAAATATTTAGCATGAAAAATAATTTTTTTTTAATTTATAATAATGTGACTAATTATATATAGAATTTAATTTTCATGCATATGCATACATTTAATCATATATTCTCATCAATAAAAATAATTAATTTTTAAATACACTATTTTTATATATATATATATATTATTGGATGATAAATTGTCATCTTCACATTACAATTTATTGATATTGAATCAGATTTTTATAACAAAAAAAGTTGAAAAAGTTTGTGTTAGAAAAAACGAAACTTTAGAATACATTTGGTTTACATCTTAATTTTCTGTTTTCATTTTTTCTATTTTTCAGAATTTTGAGGAGAAACAAGAGAAAACAATAAACACAATAAAATCTTATTTTTTGATTTCACTTCATATTTATTATTTATTTTTTACAACAAAATCCCAATAACAAATATTAAAAATAAAAATTGAAAATAAAAACGCAAATCATAGTTATACATTACATATATATAAAGTTTAAATCTTCGGTCTTCAAATAATTAAAGCAACAATGAAAGTCTTTTAGGGTATTTTTTTTTTTAAGGCAACCTAGTAACAACATATATTTTGTTACCTTCTCTGTATGGATGACAGTATTTATTGGAAAAAATAGTAAGGTTCAGCTCTTACAATTTAGTACCTTGATTATTTTATCATGGTAGTATGATATTGACTGATTAACTATGAATTTGGTCTAAACTTTAAGACATGCATGATGTATAAGAAAGTGAAATATAGAAATGTTGATGAATAAAAGAACCTCAAGTTTGCGTATTGCAGCTTCAGCCTTTGCTCTCTGCAAATTCTCCCACGCAATGATTTTGGCTTCCTCTCTCTTTAACCTGCGCCAGAATAAAAGTACATCGATACATTTACAAATATAAAAGCCACATGCATTATGTGATTTCTGCACCATGAATAAATACAATCACGTTACATGCGCGCAAAAAATCAGTCGTCAAATCTGTCAAAATACACAGTGTAAATATGTAAAAACAACACATGTATTTTTGGTACCTGATTTGTTATGTACACATTGCATTTGTGGAGATTATATCATGCTACTAATGGTGTGAGGAACTTAAACCTCACAGCAGTAATTTTTGGATTCAATTTGCACTCTGGAGCCTTTAAGCTTCATCTACATTGAGTTTATGTTATACTCAATCCCAAGGTTAAGAGCAGAAAAACTTGCACTGAAATGATTGAACGAAAAGCCTAATCGCATGGTTAAGAGACAAGGATGAACTATTATGACCCTGCATTCCATGGTTATTAAGTGTTGACTTTATTTGACTAGCATTGTCGCATTTGATGGAAAATCGCATGCAGCAGTTTACATGTGAAGTTGATAATTGAAAATTGTTGGATGATTTGACATGTTTGACTAAATTATCTAATGATTTTCAGCTATTAACATCACATGAAAACAACTGCATATGAGTTTTTATGGTCGCATTTATTATTCGACGGGCTAAAACTAACATCTTGGCCCACAATTACAATAGTGCGCGGAATCCCTTGTGCTAGATGCAGTTATGAGAAACTATAAGAAAATAAACTAATCGCTATCATTTTTGACCTATCATATGCAACACATTTGACAGTAACACCATTAGTACAAAGCATTATATATTAGACAACTTACTTGGAAATGTCTGAGGCTGATTCTTCAATATCCCAACTCGAAAATTGGCTCGTTTCTGTACTATTTTCTCTGAACTCTTTGTTGATAGATTCTGTTTTAGTCGATTTCGTTGCATACCTTTTGGATCCCCTAATAACAGTAGCTTGGCTATCAACCTGCACATCTCTGACCTCAAGCTTAGGGGAATGGCAACCATGTTGATCGATGGCCGAAGCGGCAGAAGATTCTGGAGACGAATGTAGATCGCTCTCTGTCCCGTCTGCAGGGCTCATTTGTGTCCCTTTGTCACGTTTTGAGAACATGCCATCCTCATCGTGATTCATCATATCTAGTAAATCTGCAAATCAAATTAAATTCTTGTGTTAATCAAATTTCAACAGTTGTAATGTTATATCATCCTAGTGAACTGAGACTTTTATACATAGCAAATTCATAACAGTTTGTGTATAAAGTAATAACCAATTGATTATATACAACATCTCAATAAATAGTATAATTGAGATCTCAGAGATCATTTTAGTGCAAACTGCAAATTTTCAGGAACCAACATAGGATTTAACTAGTCATTTGGCAAATTCAGAACTGTGGAAAGATTTGAAGCATAGATACTTTCAAGGTGATGGATTTAGGATTGCGGAGCTAGAAGAAGAGATGTTTATGATAAAGCAAGGAGGAGTGAATGTTATTACCTCCAATTTCACTAAATTGAAGTGTGTATAAAAGGAACCGGATAATTTGCGTCCTTTACCTGAATGTGTTGTTGCAAGAATGGAAAGTACAATGTGGTAACGTATTGAGGGGATATAGTGATGAATCATATGTTGTAGGTTTTCTTAGAGGCTTGAAGAACAATATACAACGGTGAAATCGCAAGTAATGCTTATGAAGCCATTACCAGGAATTGTTCAAGTATTCTCACTACTTCTACAGCAAGAAACAGAATTTCAACACCCTGATATTGATCAGCACTGCTCAATACCCTATCTCAACTCAAAGAGGAATAGCTACGACAAAGGAAGAGGACTTACATCATAAAATCTGCACAATAACAGTAATATGAATATGCATCCAAAAGACTCCCATTTCCATTAAGTTTGTCTATGTCAAAGGATATTTTCTGCTTCATTCATGTGGATATTTGGGGACCAACCAATTAATGTTCCATCTATGGCTGGATTGACTTAAATTCAAACTGAATGAGTTGGCATTTTTCATCAAACCATATGTGGTGAGTGTTGTGGTTCAAGTGTCAGTGGGCGCTAAAGTTAGTCTCACATTGAAGGAAACAAGAGAAGTGAGGAGTTTATAAGATGAGAGACCCATTAACTTGATACCTTAAGGTTTTGAGTTAGATGTGGTGTTTTTTCATCTTGTGTTCCCTTATTTGGTTCCTCTTCCTCCCCAAGTAGTTAATAGATTTATAATGTAAGACTTATTTAAAAAGAAAATAGTTGTATCGATATGTCTTTCAAAAGATTAAATATAAAAAATGCTGTACAAATAAAAAATTAGGCACTAAATTAGTCAAGTATTTCAATATGTAATTTATATATACGAGTAGTTAATATAGTAGTGAGCAATACTATAACCAACCAAAAGTTATCAATTTTTGCCAAAAGTTGATCAATACTCTAAACACTAAGTAATCAATTCTAAATTTTAAAATCTAAATCATAAATTAATTAGAATAGTAAAAAAATAAAATATTGAATCAAATTATCAAAGTATTTGCTAATATTACTAAAAAATATATTTTCTAGCACCTTTCTTTAGTGTTTTTTTAACAATGTTTACCGCATAAACTGCAATTTAAAAATTAAAACACAGCTCCAAAAAAAAATTGGTGTTATAACTTTTAAGTTTGGCAAGAACCATCACTTTCAATAGAAAATGTTAGATATATTATGTTATGTATAGCTTAAGCTTGACTTAAGTTAATATATATCTAACAACAGAAAAAAAAAATTAATATTAACCCAACAATATAGGACAAATAAAAAAATTAATTATGCGCTAACACACACTTATCTAATTAGATTTATGCAATTTTTGTTACGTGATGATCATAATACATAATTGGTTATTTTTATAAAATTTTTTTTACCTAAATCAAAATGTACATCTAACTATATTTAAAAAAAATGTCTAGCAAGGATAATCATAAAAAAAATATGTAATGAGAAAACTTTGGAAGTGATCAAAATTAAACTCATACTTTTAACATATATAAGAAGTGTTATTTAACTATTAGAATATCAGTCAATAAGAAAAACACAGCACATAAAAATTACGCAAAACCTAATTATTCGAGTAGTAAAAAATTGATAATTTAAAATGGTAGAAAATAGATCATTTAAAATAGTAGGAACAGATCCTCAAAAATAATAGAGAAAAATAATAGAGAATGGATCTTTTAAAATGATAAGGACAATTCCAATCAGGCTAAATAACCAGCAAATTTAAAATCAACATCATCCAATAAAAATTTCAAACGTAATTTCAAATGTTCTATATATAGTTGTTAAAAAAGAGTTTAAAACAATTTTCATTTTGGATGCGTATCTTATATAGGTTTCAAATGTTTTATACATAGTTGTTAAAAAGAGTTTAAACCAATTTTTATTTCGGATGTGTATTTCATATAGGTAATAATTTTAGATGTGCGTTTATGATTTATTTTTAAAATAAAATTTTTATTCAGTGATTTATTGATTAAAAAATTATTGGTTATATAGAATTTTGGTTTCTCTTGATATAAATATCTACCTATACCTAGAGACACAAAAATACCATGATACTAAATTGAAGATTTTCTTTATTTACCTTGGGAGAGAGGAGAGGATGGATCGCATGGGTGTTGTAGGCACACGGGTGCACCTTGGAGCAGAGGACTACGAGAAGAATCCATCCCATCCCCAATTTCATAACCATAAACAGAATGATCATGAAGAGGATGATCATAATGCTGAACAGAAACAGCAAGCGGTGCAAGAACACCCGTGGAGAACGGTGAACCAACCACCAAGTTCCTCACAACTAAGGAGCCTTGCCTAATCGGAACTGCAGAAGCTGGTGAATAGCTATGATTACTATTGTTGTAGTAATAAGCCGCCATTTGAGGAGGATTATGACCATGATTATGCACAATTGGACCACTAATCGATTTTGGTCTCCGCTGATGATGATGATGATAATAATGATGAGCTTGTGATGACGTGTGTCTGACGTCAGCAGAATGAGAAGAAGAAGAAGGAACCGGGGGGCTGCAAATCCATCTCTCAGCTTCGTCCCATTTGGAAGGCATTGTTCTTCCAGAAGCGTTGAAGAATGGTGTTAGACCAGACATGGTGTGTCTTCTCATGGTGTTGGTTGAAGCCTTTGGTACCCTCTCTGAGCTCCACCCCTTTTGGGAACTTATCATCACCATGCTTTTCTCTGCTCTGTAGTTTGGTGCACCTGGGCTTGGAAATGAACCAATCAGGTGGTTGTTAGAGGAAGAGGAAACAGAAGATTTCTTCATCATCGTTTTGGTGTTACTAAGATCGATGATGATGAAGGTGTATTATTATAGAAATGAAATTGAAATTAGAAGTAATATCATGTGTTGTTAATGTGTTTCGCTGTTTCTCATTTCTGGTGTTTGTTATGTGAGACAGGGTGATGTGAGAGTACTTACTTAAATCTTGTGAATTGTGAGATTCTTTTCACCCAAAAAGTGACTGTGTTAGATTTTGACTGGTCATGGTTTAGGGGTTATGGTGTGATTAATAGGGGTAAGGCAGGCACCTAAGAAAAAGCTAAGTCAGCCTTTAAATACGTGGTCTTCAATTAGATTATGATTATTGATTATTCTGAAATCTGAATGCCACTGTGGAAGATGTTAATACTTAAAAGTACAGTGTTTTTTTTTTTTCCTTCTAATGAAGTATCCTCGTAAGGCGTAAATTATTTTTAATATGGGAGGAAAGAGGATTTAACGTAACAGTGGAGAGTTTTACGTGAATATGGGTTTTTGTTGTGGTTCAATTTTTTTTTCAAGAATCCCATGCAATACGTCAATGACGCATTTCTTTTTATTTTATTATTTTAAAATCAGATAATTTAAATACACGAACGGTGACGATTGAGTTTGGTTAAAATCCGACGATTCTCATGGAGAGAGAATCCGTCACTGACGCATTGAATGGAGAGAGAGAAGTGAATTCAACGGCTTAGATGATCCGAAACTTGCATCGGACGGTGGGGATTGGTGCTGAATCCGTCTGAATGGAGAGAGAAAAGTTAATTCAACGGCTTAGATGATCTGTAGCTTGCATCTGACGGTGGGGATTGGTGGGGAATCTGTCAGCAACGCATTGGCTGGAAATCCGTGTTTGATGCATTCCTTGGAAAAAAAAAAGTGCAGATCCAACGGTTGAGATGGAAAGAGCGTACATCCGATGACTAGGGAATGAATGTATATGGGATGTGGGTGATGGGGAGTGTCTTCTTCGACACAAATGCTTTGCATGTTACAGAAGGAAACCAAGCTTGAGCTTCTTCCTCATTG
>JASCZI010000260.1:39306-50321 GCA_036250425.1 Stylosanthes scabra
TAACGCACAAAGTGGTAGTGGTGATTTGAAAAAAATGGTAAAATTAAAGAAGCACATTATTTATAAGTTTGAACAGCCTGAATATGTAAGATTTTTTTTTATTATTTTTTTATGATACAATCTGACCATTATAACTTATATTTACGTGAGCAAGCGAACATCGAAAAATAAATTTTTGAACAACACACTTACCTTCGATACAGAGAACAAGCGAGAAAGAAACACAGAGAGCAAGCGAAACCCAAGCTCGAGGACGAAGGCAAGTAACAAGAGCAAGAGCTTGAAATTTTTTTTTTATTCATTCCTCCCTCAAACAATGCGTCAAGGACGCATTGTATTACAATGCGTCGTAGACGCATTACACTCTGACATCATGCATTCCATCAACTAATGCGTCAATAACGCATTCCTCCCTATCACAGTCAAACAATCCCATATTGTAGTAATTCACTGGAACATTCTCATATTAAGGTAAAACACACATTATTTTCCAATATTAAAAAAAATAAGCCCTCGTAAGGCCTTTTTTATATTTTAATTTTTTTACCTTAAATTAACCCTTTTTTTATAACAAAAATTCTCAATACAGTACGGACATAGACACATATATATATACTAAATCTTAAAAATACTAAGATATAAACATAATTGGATAATCTGTCAAAAAAATTATATAATTGGATAAAATACTATTTTAATCTATAATATTTCACCTAAATTCTAAATTAGTCCTATTTCAATAGTTTTATTTTAATCTAAAAAAATTTCCAACACATTTAATATTGTCTGATCATAATTCTAAGATGAATAGTTAATAATAGAGAGTGTGACCACATTGTTGTTTACAATGTTATTAATTAAGTCACTTATATTTATTTATGGTAGTGCGAAAATAATGGAAATATTGAAGATTTATTTGACTTGCTAAACTCTAAGGTCAAATTTCACAAAAAATTATGCAGGGTTTTTCTTTGGTTGCGATAGAATTGGAGCTGGGAGCGATAAAGACAGTAAAGAGAACCTAAAATGACTAACATGGTTACCTACCTATAAAAATGAACATACATTAACGTTAATGAATTCAACCATACTTGCTTGGACCCAGAAAAAGAAATATGTGATTAAGTATGTGACCACAGACAGAGAGAAGAGATGTTAGTTACGTTGATGAATAGTATTTATTTATTTAATAACCGAAACAAGAAACAAAGTCATCATAGTAATTAATTAATCATAATTGAAAGCATCCGAATTCATCATCATCAATTTCTAGATAATCGGTTAGATTTGTAAGGTAGTGAGTGCAAGCATTTGTGCACCGATCAACATGCCAAGAATGTGGTCACGATAATATACCGGCAATGTTGTGAAACATGTCACATTAGTGGAGCAGTGGTAATTGAATGCAAACATAAGTTATCTTAGGACAAGAACCATTCATTGAGTCGTGAATAATGAGTGGGGAGAAGTCGGTTTTGCAGGGAACAGGAAGTGGACATGGGTAGAGACCATTGTGTAGAGTACCCACACACACCCATCCTTACCACTTGTCTTCTTCTATTTATCACTCACATGCAGTGGGCCGCTGCCCAAAGCATTTATTTTACATTATCAATGTATTTTTTATTAATTTTTAAAAGGGTAAAACATTAAACTATGCTTTCTTTAAGAAGTTTATGGTGTTTTTTTTGGACCAAGAGAAGTTTATTGTGTTTAAGAAAATACTTTTTTTTTAACAAGGCAAGGCCCAACAAAAAGGAAACTAAAACATTACACTGCAGGTTCTTGACACCCCAACAACATCACCAAGCCTAATTCTGAGTCAATTCTTTTCAAATTTCAACACTCATGATTAGTGCTTAGAGTCACTCTCAATCCAAACCTTTTTGAAGGCTAAGGTCCACGCCATTTCCAATCCCAACCAGAAGCCCCATAATTCAGCAATATAAGCAATGTAATCCCGAAGATTTTTAGTGAAGCCAATGACCCGTCTTCCACTAAGCCTATCCTCAAGCCGGGGTAAACATTCACGCAGTTTTTTTTTTTTTTTTTTGGGACAGATTCGGGCAAAATTTTTAGATATTGCTGCAGCCTGCAGAAGAGGGTAACGCAAAATTTTTTAGATGCAATATTTGAAAATTATGCATACAAAATATAAAATCAACTTGAGTTGATCTAGTAATCAGCTTGTTGGTCCGCTTAATAAGTATTGGGGATTCGAATTCCGCCTTGTGCATGCAGCAATCCATTGGTCCGCGATAGACCCAAACTCAGATCCGCGGTAAATTAGTTCTCGACCTGTCGGTTTGGAAGATATCATGGACAATAAAAAAAAATATACAAAATATAATAAATATGAATGTAATTTATAATTAAATATATAAATGACATAATTTATGGCTCCAAAATATTGCATAATTATATGCCAACCGAAAATAATAAATTATGCCAACCATCTAATTTTTTTTTTAATTTACATGATCAACAAATTGTTGAGAAAAATGATTGTTCGAAAATTGAATCACAAATATACAAGTGAACTCATAAGTCTTTTTTATATATGACCAAAATTATGCCTCCATCGAATATGCATTGACCCACAAAAGGGATGTCAAAACCATCATTGAAATTTGGGGTATGGGTAGTATAGGGAAGACAATTATTGCTGTATTGCAGCTGCCATTTTTCAAGAGTTCTCTCCCAAATACGAAGGCAGTTGTTTCTTAGCCAATGTAAGAGAAGAATCATCAAGACATTGACTAAACTACATATTTAACGGACTTTTTTACGAGTTGTTAGAAGGATGTTCATATTAGCACTACTCCAAAGATAATGTCTTCTGCTATATTGCGCATATTAAAGCGTAAGAAATTTTTCATTGTGGTTGATGATGTGAACGCTTTTGAACTTCTAGAAAATTTACTTGGAGTAGGACATGATTATTTAGGAGTTGGTAGGAAAGATATTGTCACAACGGAATTGACTTAGATGGGGAAATATAAATCTGGTCCATCATGGACCAGGCGTGATGAACCAGGTATCCAGATTCCTAATGTGTGGTGGTTGTTGAGTCGTACGTAGGTAAGAGAAATAAAGGAATTTTCCATGAATTTTATGAAATTGTAAATTGACCACCGAAAATGTGTTAAGTGTAAATGATTAGTTGAATTTATAAACACGCGAAATCCTGATTGAGGAAGTGGGCATTGGTGTCGTGGGCCAATCATGTGGACTCAATTTGGGGGTAAGGTTGGGATGGTCTCGTCTGTTTGGGTCGTGAAAGGCAAATCCACTTCAAATTTATAAGGTAATTGAACGGAAAAAAATAGAATTGAAAGACATTGGCTTCAAAAGGTAAATATTGTCCGAATTTACTGTTGGGAATGAAAGAAAAAAAATGTTGGACACACGTGGGGAAATAGGATTGTGTAACGTGGAAGATATAGAATAATGCCTAAAAAAATATGTGGAATTAGTAAGGGAATGAAAAATTGTGAAATTGTCATAAACAGTAGAACAATGGTGTGCTCATTTTAGTGTTGAATGTTATTATTTTATGGAAAGGAAAAATTATTGCTTATTAAATAAAAAAATCATCACACTAATATTTTATTATATTTTTGCTAAATTGAAAAAAATTTGTTTGAGTAAATTGAAGAAGAAAAAATTCGGTAATATCTTAATAAAATGTAAAATTTGATTGATTTTGAATAAAAGAATTTGATAAACTTGATTTGAATATTTAAAATTAAAATTATGACATAAATTAGATAAAAGAAATTTGTGTTGTGTTTTAACGCTAAAAAGAACGCATGTAGTATAATTATGTGATATATCCTTGTAAAACTTTTTGGTGACTATATCCTTGTAAAATTAAGAACCACAAGTTTTTTTATTTTTCTATTTTATATTTAAAGTAGAACCACAAGTTGTTAGTTGTTACTTGTTCCTTTTATGAAGCCTGATCTGTGTTTTTGGACACTAGCTGATCCTTTTATAAAACTATAGGGTTGAGCATGTTCTAGGGCCCAACTAAATAGCTTTACGCCTGACCCATATGCATTCCTGTGCTTTGGTTAGCATAATTGACGTCCATAATTAACTAGCAAAAGTGCAAGAGACGTAGGCTGTGGATGAGTTTAACGCCTGAATCTAATATTTGCATTCTCACCCCCACAAATGCAATTATTTATACATCCTTAACTGGTCCATCAAAGACCAGATTATTCTTTCCTAATTCAAGAATTGTACTTGTTACAACCCGAGATAGGCAAGTTCTTCTAAGCGAATCACATCCTTGAAGTTAAGGAAATGAATGATGAGAACTCTCTCAAGCGCCTTTAATAGAACCCATCCTCCTGAAAATGGTGGATACCAGGATCTATAAAAAAGGGCAATTGCTTATGCTAGAGGAAATCCCTTAGCTTTGAAAGTTTTTGGAACATTTCTTGGTTAATTAAGTTGATTAGCACTTTTTTAAAAACTATTTTTCAAAATATAACATTTTTAAACAACTGTCACTCTTTTGCTGGTCTCTTTCAATTGATTGGGATTCGTGATACCGGTGTACAAATTTTTTTTGAACCAAAAACCTGATAAAAATAAAGTAACTACTTCACTACCATTAGGTAAAACTAACTTTTGTTATATAATATGTTTTTTTAATATATAAAATCTAAAACATTTTATTAAACATTATTTTTATGTATATTTAAATATTATTTTTTATTTTATTTTCACTATTTCTAAAATTAACAATTTTTTTAATTATACAAGTATATTAAAATTAATATTAGATTGCAATTATTTAATATAGGTGTTTAAAATTAAAAAATATATTTTAAAATGTATTAAAAAATTATTAATATTATTATTTTTTTTAATTTATTAATAATAACAATAATAATTTTTTTAATGTATTAAAAAATAATTATATGAATAATTTTGTAACTCATAAAAAAAGTAATATTACTAAATTTGTTAATTCATTAAAAAATCATAATTTTTTTAATAAATTAACAAAATAATTAATAATATTATTTTTTAAAAATTAAAAAATAATTAATATTATTATTTTAAATAATTAATAAAATTATTAATATAATTATTTTTAATAAATTAAGAAAACTATTATTATTGTTATTATTATTATTATTTTTAAATAAATTTACAAAGTTATTAATATAATTATATTTTAATAAATAAAAAATTATTAATATTATTATTTTTAATAAATTAAAAAATAATAATATTAATATGTAACTTTTTTTTTAATTTTAAGCATCTCTATTAAATAATTGCAATTTAATGTTTCTTTTAATATTCTTGTACAATTAAAAATGGTTAATTTAAAAAATGTGAATATAAAATAAAAATAATATTTAATAAAATATTTTAGACTATATATATTAATTAAAATATAATATATCATTATATAATATATATTAAAAAAATATACTATATAACCAAAAACAGCTTGACCTTATTGGTAATGAAGTTATTTATTTATTTTTTTGTTCCTTGGTTTAAATCACACCTAATTAAACGGTAATATTTTGAAAAAGAATTTTTCAAAGCAACGAGGTAAATGAAACTTTTTAGACAAAGGTCTTATATCAATAGCTACGAATGAACAAAATTGTATGCGAAGAATCTCTCAAAAACCCTCAAAGCGAAGCAGAGTGCGGAATCCAGATGAAGTTTGCGATATATTAAAAAATGATAAAGTAAGAGAATATATAACACATTAATAAAACACTTTTTATTTATTTGTCCAACAATACTAGGTAACTAATAAAAATTTAGCCAATAACAGCCAACAACTTAAATTGAATGTTCTATTTCTTTAGATTTCGAATATTCCGTTTTTAAAAGAATACAAAGTTGGTTGATAATTTTTTTAGGTTTCGGATGTTCTTTGAATTTCATTATGGACGTTCTATAAACAGTAGTTATAGATACTATTTTTTGTTGGCTGATTTTTTGGTTTAAAAATTATTCCTTACCTGTACTTTTTCTTATTTGTCAAGGATCCGCTACTATTGAAACTATGTACTTGGATATGACTCAACCAACAGAAATATGTATAAGCTCCAATGCATTTAGAATGATGCCAAACCTAAGGTTACTTCCTTTTGCTAGCAACATTCGTTATGGGGAAAAGAGGGTTGATTATACTCTGAGTCTTCCAACAAATTTGGAGTTGCGTAATAACTTGAGGTATATTCAATGGGATGGTTGTCCATTAAAATCTCTATCAAACACTTCTTGGCCTAGCAAGCTTGTTGAACTCTCCATGCCATATAGTAATGCTGAGAAGCTTTGGGATGAACCACAGGTATGCTTGATATATATTCTCTCTTATTGTGGACAATATGCAAATTACAGTACTGAAATAATTGGGTGTATCAAGTTAGTTATAGCTTGATTGATATTTAAGTTGTGACTTTGTTAAGTTAACATAGTTAGTTAGTTAGCTTAGCCTAGTTAATTCAATTAATTAGTTTATTGCAGTTAGCAGTTTACTTACCATAGTTAAGTGCTAATTAGAGCCAGCTCGCTTAGGTACATAAGTTGAACATTGTAGCGGTTACTTCTCGTGATTCGTCATTTACATCATTTCTCATTTCTGATTTTGCTAGCTCTTCTTTGTTTTCTCTCTGTCTCTTCAACTCACTTTCACACAACTTCACACTCAGATCATGAGTTTGAACATGGTGCGATGAGCGTGGAGAGTGTGGAGATTGAGAACTCAAGAGCTTCATCTATAGCAAGAATCGTGAGAATTGACTCACTTGTGCGAAAGCTCATCAACGGAAGCTAGGGCACATGGAGAAACGATGGGTCCATGTTCAAATACGAGTTTTTCGGCCAATGATTTACAGCAAATTGCGCAAATGATGAAACAATTTTCGGCTTTCAAGCTCAAGTGAGCATATCCAACATGAATTTGGCTCAAGATCCTTCAAGCGTCTATTTTCTGCATGCGAGCGAAAATCCAGGTATCGCTCTTTCGCCTTCTCTTCTTATAACATCGAACTATCATGCTTGGGCTCGTTCGGTTATGATTTCTCTCAAGTCGAAGAAAAAATCGAAGTTTGTGGATGGTAAATTACCTAAGCCTAATGACACTGATTCTACGTTTGATGCTTGGGAGAGGAACAATACTTTTGTGCTTTCTTGGTTGCACTCCTCGATTAGTCCTGATATTCTGCATAGTGTGATGTGGTATAATGATGCTAGCGAATTATGGAAAGATTTTAAGCATAGGTTTTATGAGGGAGACTTATTCAATCAAGGTTGGAGAATTAGAAGAAGAACTTTTTGCGTTAAGACAAGGGGATTTGACAATTACGGCATATTTTACCAAATTGAAGGTAATTTGGGAGGAATTGGATGAGTTTAGACCAATTCCGATCTGTGCTTGTAGTGATAATTGTTCTTGTAGTCTTGCTGTGATGAGGAAATATCATTCTGAGACCTATGGAGTGAATTTTCTTAGAGGACTCAATGATCAGTATACTACTGTCTGTTCCCAGATAATGCTCATGAAGCTTCTTCCTAATATTAATACCATCTACTCCATGCTCCTTCAACAAGAAAGATAGTTGAGTAGTCATGGAGATACTTCTCAAGCTTTGATCAATTCTGTGAATGATTACAAAGACAAAGATGGTGGCAGATCAGGGTCCAATTCTAGAGGGAGAAGACGCTCTGGCCGTGGTAGATGAAGGGGGAATTCTAAACTTCTCTGCTCACATTGTGGCAAAAACGGACATATAGTGGACACTTGTTATGCTTTACATGGATACCCCACTTGTTTTCAGCAACGTTAGCAAGTGAATGTTGTTGGCATAACTAGCTCCAATGCTGAAGATAATGTTGAGCTCAACAATCCTTCTGCTCCAAAGGGTGGGAATGGGATCAGTATTGATGGCTTATTTTCGAACAAGCAAAAGGAAGCCCTAATTACTTTATTTCAACAACATGATCAGCAGCCTGCTCATAATGGTAATTTGGCATCACCTATACTTGCTCCTTCCGCAAGTATCTTTCAAATTTTATCAAAAACTAATTACAAAGTAAAACCATATGATTGGATCCTAGATTCAGGTGCTACTGCACATGTATCTTCTTCATTAAGCATGTTTCATTCTTATCATCTTATTAGTCCTGTCACTATTGAGATGCCAAATGGTTCAACAACTGTTGCAACTATCTGTGGAACAGTTGTCTTTTCAACATATTTGTATTTGACAAATGTCTTATATGTTCCTTCATTTAGTTTTAATCTGATTTCTGTTTCCATTGCTACTAAATCATTGCTTTGTGTGTTTTCATTTGATAAAAATAGATGTAAAATCCAGGCACTCCTTACCTCGAAGATGATTGGAACTGCTAAGGAGATAGCTAGACTATACATCATGCATCACACAAAACTCATCTCTGCATCAGAATCTCACAAATCTTACAATATCACGCATACCACTATTGATAGCAGTATTTGGCATAAGAGATTAGGCCATTTAGCTTTAGATAGACTTGCAAAAATGAAAAATGTTTACCCTTTTTTGCACTGTCCTGAGAAGAATGTACCTTGTGACTCTTGTCACTTTGCTAGGCAAAAAAAGATACCCTTTAGCTATAGCACAACTAAAATTGCTGCTATATTTGATCTTATACATGTACACATTTGGGGACCATTTCGAATCCCTTCTGTATCTGGTCATAAGTAAGTATTTTTTTGCCATAGTAGAGGATAAAACAAGATTCACTTGGTTGTACCTTATGAAGAATAAATCTGAAGTTTCTACTTGCTTGAAACAATTTGTTCAATTTGTAAAAACACAATTTCATCTTGCTATTAAATGTATAAGTTCAGATAATGTCAAAGAATTCATTTTAACTGTTTTCTTTCAAACTGAGGGCATTATCCATCATACTTCATGTATTGAGACACCTCAACAAAATGGAGTTGTTGAGCGTAAACACCAAGAAATTTTAAACATGGCAAGAGAACTTTACTTTCATGCTTCTTTACCAAAAATCTTTTGGCATTATGCTGTTGCCTATGCTATACACATTATGAATAGGGTTCCTAGCTCTGTTCTTAATGATTGTAGTTCATATGAGAAACGTTTTCATAAACTACCTGACATTTGTTATATTAGAGTTCTTGGTTGTTTGGTTTATGCTTTAGCATTGACAACTAATAGAAAGAAATTTGATAAAAGAGCTCGAAAATGCATTTTTTTAGGCTTTAAATCTAGTACTAAAGGGTATGTTCTCATGGATATTGAGACAAAGGAGACTTTCATCTCTAGACATGTTCATTTTTATGAGCAATATTTTCCTTTCAAGACTATTTCTGCAGATTCGATTCCTCAACATTTCCATTCTAAGATCAAACAACATACTTCCAATAATGTCGCATTTGTTGATGAACCCAATCTGCCACTTATTAATGAGCCTAATCCTAATGTCAATCCTGAAATCACTATCTCCAACTCTGAACCTAATAGCATTGCATCTTCATCACTCACACCACATTCAAATATTCAATCTGATTTGCATGCATCTGCACAGCATTGCACAATCTTCATCTTTGGATTCCAATACATTCCTTACTGCACAAAATATCCCAGAACAACATGCTATTAGGAGATCCCCTAGAGGTAGGCATAAAGCTGCATACTTGAATGATTATCACTGTTTTCAACTATCTACTTTTCCTAATTCTTCCAAGTTATCTAAGTACCTGATTTCAAAATACTTGGACTATGCATCTTTATCACATGAACACAAAGCTTTTTTAGTAGCACTCACTAACCATATAAAACCTATGAGTTATGAGCAAGCTATTCTTGATGATTGTTGGAAGCAAGCAATTAAGTCTGAACTTAATGCTTTGGATGAAAATAAGACATGGATACTGACCAAACTCCCTAAAGGGAAGAAGGCGATTGTAAATGGGTTTTCAAAGTGAAACTCAAGCAAGATGGTTCAATAGAGAGGTATAAGGCATGTCTGGTGGCTAAGGGCTTCACTCAAACCCTTGGATTTGATTATTTTAATACTTTTAGCCCTGTGATTAAAATGACTACTTTCAGAATGGTGTTAGCTATAGCTGCTTCTAGGAACTGGTATGTTCATCAACTTGACGTGAATACAGCCTTTTTTCATGGTGATTTACCTAAGGAAGTTTATATGCGGCCCCCTCCTGGGCTTTTGGTTCTTGCAGAGGGTGGTTTGTAAGCTCCAAAAGTCACTCTATGGCCTCAAACAGCCAGTCGGAAATGGAACGCTAAACTGCGTTCTGTAAACCATGTTACAATATGCATGCAAGGTTTTTATGTTTAGGTTTTGATGAATGACAAACATTGAAGTTGAGGATGAGCGTTAAAAGATGCAAATGACGTCAAGACAAACATCGAAGTTGAGGATAAGCGTTGGAAGCAAGCAACAAGACAAGAAGACGAGTCCGCAAGCTTTGAAGATGGTTTAATATCTTAGGATTTAGGTAAACTTCTTGTCAAGAACCAAAGTTTATTATCTCTCTCACGCACACACAATAAAATGTTTTTAAAGAAAAGGTTTTACGAAAACTATGGCCGTAAAAGTTTTATGACTTGTTAGCTGTTTTAAAGCTTAGTGCATGCTGTCAAACTTGACCTTTGTGCACTAAAGTAATGATAACTTGAGCTACAGAGGTCCAAACGATGTGGTTCTTGTTGCATTAGAAAGCTAACGTCCGGGGCTTCAGTTTCATATAAAATAGTCCATATTTGCTCATTCTAACCCCAAGGACCCAAATTTATGTGGGTACCAAAAATGCATTTTTAATTGTTTTGAAGGTATTTCCCTCAAGAGAGCAAATTCAATGATCTTCATCAAAAGTAAGAAGATAAAGGAGCCAATCAACCACAAGAACAATCCTCAATGTTGAACAACATTTAGGCATTCAAGATGATGAAGAAGACCAAGATTGATCATGAGGCTTCTTCATTAAGTTATCT
>JASCZI010000261.1:26412-38058 GCA_036250425.1 Stylosanthes scabra
TAGTGGAGTGGTTTATTGTACGATCGTGAGGTGTTAGGATCTAAAGCTCAAGATTGTAAACGGTTTGTCAAGCACCTTCAAGCTTGGTGATAGTTGAACTTCTCAATTGTAATTGAGAAAGAGTGGACGTAGGCAAGAGTTGCGCCGAACCACTATAAATCTTGTGTATCAATTTCTATCCCTTATCTTTTACAAATTCCATTATTTATTTTCACAAGCATCTTTGCAAAGTAAAAGCTTCTTGTAAGTACTTAAGAAGTGGCTTAAGTCCTTGGAAAAATACTAAGCAAAAATACTTGATTTATTTAATTTCAAGTCATTTAAATTTATATCAAGTGCTCTTGGAAACTACAAGCTCCTTATAAGTGGCTAGGAATTGACTTAGTCCCTTGGAAAAATACTAGTACAAGCACTTGTGTTGTTCTTTATTTTTAGATATTTACACTTCCGCGAAAAATTATCTATTGTTGTTTAAACACTCAATTCACCCCCCCTCTTGAGTGTTGTGCTTCGTGACTAACACAATCCTTATCTTATCTTCTATGATTACAGTGCTTATCTCTTTCACTAAGTCTTCAATCAATCATCCCGTGAATCTTTCAAAATTGCCCGTGATTAATTGATGGATTAAGAAAAAAAAAATAACTTTTGGCTGAAGTGGCATTGGTTGACCTTTCTGAAACTTGAAGATGAGCCTTCACGTATAACTTTTCTTCTTGGACATTATACGTGGCCTACTCCACGTATAACGTGGGGCTTCTGGGTAACTTGGCCTTTGGTTTTCCATCTCCACGTATAACGTGGTGCTCTCCACGTATAACGTGGAGTTTCTGTCAATTCTGGAACTTTGAATTTAATTCCCACGCATAACGTGGAGGTCCTGCCCAAATTCTTCTTTCCCCACGTTATACGTGTAGAAGTGTACGTATAACGTGGTTTATGAGCTCAATTTCCCAGCTCTCTTTAGCACTCTTCTTCAATCTTCTTTTTTAGTGGCCTTGATAACCTAAATTCTTAGTGAAATATTCTACAACATAAACAAAACTCAAAAGACATCAAGTTTGTTTGATTGGTCAATTTAAGAACAATAAATCACAAGAATAATCATATAATTCAAGAGAATTTGAGATCAAAAACAACCAAAAATGTCACTGCATCAATATCTAATATTGATTAATAAATATAATAAAAGAAGACCCATTAAAAGATACCAAAATTTATTTTGATTTCATAAAAATGAATTCCGTAGATCTAAAATGGTTGAACTTATTTTGATTTTTTTAGATTTAGTATTAATATATAGAACAATGCTACGGAACCAACGTTAGGGAGCCAGTAAGTCCAATTAGAAAGATGGTGGGATTGAAAAAGAAGAAAAATAAAAGAGAAAGAAAGGATGTTAGCTATTATGGGCCACCAACTCTATTGGCTCCATAGACTTTCTCTAAAATATATCATATATGGTTAATATTTTAGGAATAGTGCTACGGAACCAACGTTAGGGAGCTATTACGGAGCCAATAATTAAGTTATAATATAAAATTTATATGAGTTATCATCCGTAACTCATATGTCTAAGGTTAAGTTATTATCCAAAATTTATATAAGTTATCATCCGTAACTATGTGTTAGCTTCTTATTGGTCATAATGTATTGACTCCCTAGTTTTTTCATATTTTTTAATTTGCAAGTAAATTTTATATTACTTATAATAAAGGTTCTTATTTAATCCACTAAAAAAGTAATTGGTCAATGAATGATAATTCCGTTCACTAACAAAGAATTAACAATACATCTTACGAAGTTTTGAATCACTTTCTTTTGTAATTATACTTAAAGGTAGAATCAATCATGTGATCTAATTAAAAAGATGATAATTTTGTTGTAGTTATATGATAAATTTTTTTACTTTGTATATTTAGAAAATAATTCCAATAAAATTAATTTTAGTGAAAAAATTAGGACATTAAATATATAGTTGATATAATTTATACAATGTTTATAACGATAGAATTATATAACGAATATATATAAAAGAACCATTCATCTTTCAATTAAATACACTAGTATTATACTACAATGCAAATGTTTCTGGCATAAAAAATACATAGGTGGCACATTTTGATGACAGGACAATTTGCGACTCTCTTCTAATGAGCGTTTATAGTTAGAAATGATTGTGTTGTTTTATATTGATATTAATTGATTGATAATTGATATTAATTTATTAATTCAAAAGGGTATTAATCATTAAATATTTCCGAAATTATAGTACGTATTATTTGCAATAATACAAAAGTATCAATCGTTTCGAATTCAAATTCCTTTTATATATTTTTTACATATTGCAGATTAATAAGCATGCTATTTTAGATAAGTAATTAAATTAATTATAGATATAGATCAGCATTAACTATATTAATTGAAAAATGAAAATTGAAAATATAAATTGGTAAATTGAATTGAACGAAAGCAAATTAATAATTACTGTAATCAATTAGTATAAAAAAATCGCAAATTGCTCTTTAATCCAAAATTATCTCAATTAATTATTTAGTTATTATTCAACTTGATGATATCATATTTACTCCAATCTTATATATTGTTGGTTTAGGGTTAACAAGTGTGAAATTTAGAGCCAAACAGATTATTGTGTTATTAATTCTGTCTCCCTGATAATGTTTAATTCTTTCTTTATCGAAGTTGACCTTTTAAAGTGAATACTATAGTTTTTATTCGTCTATCTTTTATTCTAGCGTTACTATTGTTCTTTAGATTTCTATATATAATGGTTCATGCTTATTTATTTAAATCTAAAATTATCATTTTGTTTATTAACGATTTGACTTTTTGCAGTCTTTTTATAAATGATGATTATTGGTTTCTTCTACATTAAGGTTTTTTTTTAAATTTATTTTTAATAATAAATTATTATTATTGTTATTATTATTATTATAGTAATTCACACGTATATTTTTCATAATAATTCATATGTAATTTTGATGAAAAAAGACTATGAAGCTAATACATTATGACCAATAGAGAGCCAATACATAATTATGAATGATACCTCATATAAATTTTGGATGATAATTTAATCTTGGATATATGAGTTACGGATGATAACTCATATAAATTTTGGATGATAACTTAATTATTGGCTCTCTAATATTGATTCGGTAGCATTATTCAATTTTTATATGTCTATTTTTTTATG
Source organism: Stylosanthes scabra (assembly GCA_036250425.1). NCBI lineage: Eukaryota > Viridiplantae > Streptophyta > Magnoliopsida > Fabales > Fabaceae > Stylosanthes > Stylosanthes scabra. Next base: position 29,630 of record JASCZI010000261.1, read on the forward strand.
TAACTTTTACGTGTCTACTTTCTTTTATGTAATTTTTAGGTGTCTACTTCTTTTATAGCAATTCATACGTATATTATTTTCAATACCTCTACACAACCAAGCAATTACCCCAACCAAATCAAACCAAGCAATTTTGTCCCATTCTCACCCCGGTACGTGTAATACATGCACACCACTCACTCGAAATTTTTGAAAACGCGAATCAGTTACAAAAAAGAACACATTTCGTTTCTCTCACTCACTCACGCATCACTCACTCACACACATAAAAACCTCCACATTCATTTTCTCTCCTCTGTTTTCTCTCTCATTCATTACAGAAAAACTACAGATTAACATTCTTCTCATCAAAATGAAGAATACTGAAGCTAATTTCGAAGCAGAAAACAAAGAACATTGAAGACGACTTTCGAAGAAAACTTGAAGCAGAAGTGAAGACTTCCACATTAGGGTTGACATAAATCAGCAACTAAATCGAGGTTAGCATAATCTTTGTTTTCATTTTACTTAGGGTTCAGGTTCTTTTTAATTAATGTGTAGTGAAATCCATTTCTGTTTGATGTTACTGAGTTGATTGGTGACCTTCGATGAAATTAGGGAGATTCATGTATGAAATCCGTTTTTATTTTGCCTTCAGAAACTGTTTATGTTTTGCCTCCAAATCTATTTCTGTTTGATGTTGCTTGTTGGTTGGTGACCTTTGATGAATTTATTGAGATTCATGTAACAAATCCGTTTATGTTTTGCTTTCCAATTCTATTTCTGTTTGATGTTGCTTGTTGGTTGATGACCTTCGATGAATTTAGGGAGATTCATGTAACAATTCACGATGATGATGAGGAAGAATGGCAGTGGCGAGAGTGACGAAGAAAATAGAGAAGCTTGCTTTAAAGCTGAGAAGAAAGGAAGAGTGAAATATGCTTCTGTTTTTGGAATCCTAATTTCGAAAAACGACCCTAACTAACAATAACATGAAAAGTGGCGCGTGGAGGTGAAGAGCTTGGTTAGACTTGGTTGGTTAAAATGCTTAGTTGTGTATAATTATTGGATTACTTTTTTATGTGTCTATTTTTAACAATATTTATTATGAATAAGATATCTTTATAATATTAAAAAACATGTACACACAAATCATTCTAATAACAATCTTTTTAATATTTTATTTGTTTATTTTGGTTTTCTTAAAAAAGAAAAATACAGAAAGGAAAACAGGGAATAAGATTAAGGTAGGGTTTGTTAAACTTTTTTATTCATATATTGAATTATTTTATGTAATTTTTTTGTCTAATTATTGAGGGGTACAATAATAATAATTACATATATTGAATTAGTGTTAACATTCTTTAAATAATAATAGTTGGATTAAAAAGTTTTATTAGTGCTATAATTCCCAGCTAAAATCAAAATTAAATTTAGAATAATTTCTTAAACTATAATTGAGGGATTATTTTAAAAGCATTATAATTAAGAAAAAGATTAGGAAACTAATTCATTATGACCAATAGGGAGCCAACATATAGTTACGGATGATAACTCATATAAATTTTATATGATAACTTAATCTTAGATATGAGTTACGGATGATAACTCATATAAATTTTGGATGATAACTTAATTATTGGCTCCCTAATAGCTTTCTAAGGTTGGTTCCGTAGCACTATTCTATAATTAAATGTACTTACTAAGATTTAGAAGGTAAAAATTTTAATCTCTTAAATAAAAATTCTAAATTAAATTTTAATAATAAAAATAAATAGTGCTCCGAAACTAACATTAGGGAGTTATTAGGGAATCAATAAGTTCAATTAGAAGGATGGTGGAGTTGAAAAAGGGGAATGAGAAGAGAGGGAGGAAGGCTATTGGCTACTATGGGCCACCAACATTGTTGGCACTATAGACTTTCTCAATAAAAAAATATTTTAAATAATACTAAATATTTCTAAATTTATTCTGTTTATTATAGCTAAAATTAATGGAAATATATATAACAATTACATCATTATCATCATCATCATTATATCATACTACAACACAATTATTTCTGGTGCCAAAAATGCTGACGTGGTGCATTCTGGTGCTAGGATGGTCTGCGTTTCTCTTCTGTTAGTTATTTAGGGTAAGTAATTCAATATTAATTATATTAATTAATTAATTGATTCAAAAAATATTAATTGTCATACCAAATCAATTAACATAATGAATTAACGTAATTCAGCTTCGTTTCATATTAATATAATCGATTCAGAAAATTACATGACATTTTTCATACAAATTATATTAATTAATTGATTCCAAAAATACAATTAACATAATTCAATTTCGTTTCAAATTCATATAATTGATTCAGAAAGATTTAATTTTATTATTGTCTTCGATGATATCCTTTTTTAATTATTTAGTCATTATTAAAATTGATTTGTATCATATTTACTTTGACCTTATATATAGTGTTGGTTTAGGGTTAACAAGTGTAAGTTTTAGAGTCAAATTATTGTGTTATTTATCTATTATTTTTTTTTCTCTTCCTAATAATGTTTAATTCTTTTCTTTTTTTTTTTTAATCAAAGTTGGCCCTTTTAAGGTGCATAATACAGGTTTAATTCATCTATCATTTCATTTTAACGATATTATTTTTCTTTATGTTTTTATAAATGATTGTTCGAGCTTAAAAGTGTTTATATTTATATGAAATTAGAATGTGTTTTCTACTGCAATTCTACGCTCTCTTTCTTTCTTTTATGCTTCAGATACATTTGTAATTTCTTCAATAGTTTTTTATTTACTTTTATCTTTATTTTCTCAAATTTTACATGTTGATTACTAACATTTTAATTGGTGATAGTGTATTTGAAGAAATTGATTAATGAATTTTCTTTTCTTAAATTTTAGATTTTTCCTTATATTTATTTATCTATTTGCCAATTTTCGCATATTTTTATTTTTATAATTCTGTCGTGCTAGGTACCTGTGAAGCTATGATGATATATTTTTTTTTTATTTACAGATTTTTCTTAGGGTTAAGTATCTGAACATTCTCACGTTGAATTCTAAATTTATTCATTTACAATACATTTGATCTAGACATTCGAACTTAGATAATTTTATAGAATTCCAAATTTATTCTTTATTAATTAATATTAAGAGATAATTACTGGTCCCAAGGTCTTATTCCAAAATCAAAATAAGTACCTAAAGTTCATTTTCGATGAAAAGCATCCTTAAGGTTTCATTTTAGTTTAAAATCGTCCTTAATTTTTTTAAAAGACCAACCCATCCCTTTCTTCCCTAACACCACCATCCAGTACCATCACACCACCACTACCATCTTCAACCCCATAATAACCTAATACTTCAAATTCAACAAAACCAACAACAACAAAGAACACATTATTGTCAGAGAAGAAGAACGAAAGGATGAGAGGGAGATAACAAGAACACGATGATTTGCAAATGGAGCAGAGCCGTGGAGGCAGGTGGCAACGAAGCCAACTTACCTGCGACTGGAGAGATGGTTCAAATTGATGATGGTGGTGGTTTAATTTGCTGTTCTCTTCTACTCTCATTTTCTTCCTCTTATAGAAAATTGGTTTTTGAGCAACTCTGTTCACCTTCACTTGGAATGTGATGATTAGAGCTTACACCATGTTTGGTTCCCCAGAAAAGGCTCTGATTTTGTTCACTGTCATGGTGGCAAAAGGCATTGAACATTTGAATTTGACAAGTTCACATACCCTTTTGTGATCAATGCTTGCATTGCTTCTTCAGCAATTGATTTTGGAAAAGTGGTGCAAGCTTTAGCAATAAAAATGGGGCTTTGGAGTGACACTTTTGTATAGAACACTATCATGGATCTTTACTTCAATTCTGGGATGCTGATCATGAACGCAAGGTGTTCGATAAAATGCGTGTGAAGGAGGTTGTTTCTTGGAATACAATGATCAGTAGCTAGGGTGTGCATGGATTGAGGAATTAAGCATGGGAACTTTTTGAAGAAATGATGAATAAGGCAAAGGAATGAAGCATTCGAACTTGTACTGTGTGATTATTGAAGAAGATGATAGATTGGGGAAGATCTGGGATTTTCTGCTGTGGTTTTGGTGGTGGCGACCTTGGAAAGAGAGAAACAATGGTTGTGGAGTTGAGAGTATTTTTGTCTTTTAAAAAATTAAGGGGATTTTAAATCAAAATTAAATGTTAGGGGCGTTTTTAAATAAAAAATAACCTTTGAGATGAATTTGATTTTCAGGGACCAAAATAATAATTATCCCTAATATTAATTATAAGCACTTTTATCATTGATTTTATTGTTTTCAGAATTTGGATTCAGGGACAGAACGAACGTAGGCTATAATTTATAGCAGCAACTAATGAAATCAAATAAAAAGCTGAGAATGATATACTTGAATTGGAATAGCAGTAATACTTATTAATTAATATTAAATTATATTTTTTTACAACTTTTTAGGAAAGTAATTTATACTAATTTAAACGTGAATCAACATTTATTATTTTTTCACATATTTCTAATTTATCATTCTATAAATAATATCTTTGCCTATTTATCATTTTATTACAGTTTACAAGTGAATATACCTTTCTAATCTTTCTAATTTCTAAAACAAAAGGTAACTTATATTTTGAAAATATTTTATATTAATTATGAGATTTCTTAATAATTAATTATTAATTATGATAAGATCTTATCAATAATTTCCATATTATAAATCAAATCTTTTTAATAATTATATTAATTCTTTCTTGTATCTTCGTAGACATTATATATAATTTTTATTTGAGTATATATTATAAAGTCAAAAACTTTTGTTTAGTTTTTTAAATTTGGTTTTGATTCCTTCTTAGTTGCATACATTATATATAGACTATTCTATTTACAATTTTACTATAAAAAAATTTCATTTGGCTTCTCATTTTTATTTTTTCTTTACATATTTCATAAATTAATACTATATTCTTCGTTTTTGTCAAGAAAATAATTATTTTAGGATAGAAATTAAAATTATGTTATTTTTTAATTATTATTATTTTATGCATAATTTTATTCTAAATCAAATTTTAGTTCAATAGGAAAGTACTTATTCACACAAAATTATTCATATTATATAATGATTAAATCAAATTAATTGAATATAATGAACACATAGTAGCCAGACATGCTGACATGATTCATTTTGATGTGATTATATTTTCATCTATCTTTTGTGAAAAATTTTAATAAACTAGTTTATATTAATTATATTAATCAAAATATAGATTAGTATTTATTCAATGATTATTTGAAAAAGTAATTAATCACATAAATCATTCATATTATATAATGATTATAAATGAGTTGTAGCTAGATATGCTAATGTGATACATTTTGGTAGTGTTAGTTTTCATACGACTCTATTCTAAACTTTATTTTCAAAAGTATATTATTTATCAAATTATAAGGTTTATTAAAATTAATAATTAATTATAATTACACAAGATTATTTATCATATCTTTTTAATAATTACGCTGATTCTTTCTTATATATTGAACATTATATATATAATGTTACAGTTGCAGTTCACAAGTGTCTGTTCTAGAACAAGTGAATTTTTATCGATTTCTTTTTCTTCAGTTGTAACAATTTCGCAAAATAATGATATATTCTTTGTTTTTTATCGAAGTTGATTTTATAGGTATAAACATTCGATTCAATATAAATGTATTAAATATGTATAAGTCAATTAAATGTTTTTTAAATATACGACGACGATCTAAATAAATATGCATTGCAATTGATATGATAATTATATATAAGTAAATAATATGTATAATTGACAATTAATATTAATAATAATGGATCGTGTATATATACATGTGTGTTAGTGAATGAAATTATATAAGATAGAATAATATAATGGTTTATTATACTACAATCATATAAATTAAGAATCTCTTTTCATATTTTAGAGTAAAGCAATCATAATTTAGAAAAATAATTTCTATTAATATGTTAATAGAAACATATATATGTATTTATTACATAATTATTCTAAAAAGTAATTAATTATATAAATTATTTATATTATATAATGATAACAATAAATAGTAATCATATATTTTGTTGTTGGTATATCTTCGTTTCCTCTATACAAAATTTTAAAAAAGCAATTTATATTATTAATTATATTAATCGAAATACAAACTAATATTTATTAAACGATAATAATTAATCTCATAAATCATTTGTATTATATAATAGTTACATCAAATCAATTTTAATTAATTAATGATTTGTATGCATAGTAGCCAAACATCAGAGGCGACGCGTAGTACATGCTTAGGCAATAGCACCCTAATTCATAAATTTGTATATAATTTCTTTTGTGTTTACACTTTAAACCCCTCCTTAATTTCACTTTTTCTCTTCTTATTTATCTATATTTTTATAGTGGCCCCCTCCTAACAACACTCCTAGCTCCGCCCCTGCCAGACATGCTGACATTAGTGACGTGATGCATCCAGTTGTTAATCTTTTTATGTTTCTCTTCTAAGTTGTTTTAGAAAGTATATTATTTATTAAATAATAAGGTTTATTAAAAGAATTTAATTTTGAATTTCTGATGCATGGTGATGCATGAGCATTTTTATAGATATATCTTCCTAATTCAAGTGGTATTCTTCCTATAATTAACATAAAACCATCCAAAAATTGGTAAAAATGATAACATAAGTTAATATGTATGTAATTATGATAAAACAGAGGTACTTTGAGTATTTTGTTGATAATTTACAGGAAAAATGGATAAAGGAAGCTTTCGGAGCAAGAAACGGACTTTCGGAGCAAGAAACGGAGTTTCGGAGCCTTGCTGTTCAGAGCTCCACGCCTAGGCGTGGAACCTGGCGCCTAAGCATCCATGCACATGGCCAAAATGCTGATATTCCACGCCTAGGCGTGGAGGCCTACGCCTAGGCGCCCATGAGTGCTTTTGTGAGTTTTCCAGCATGACCTCTCTGGACTAAAATGGGAATAACTTGAGCTACAGAGCTCCAAACGATGCAACTCCACTCTCATTTGAAATCTAACATCCGGGGCTTCGCGTCGATATATAATAGTCTATAGTTGACACTTGGTATGAGCGCCGAAACACCCTGGAAAGACAATACTGAAAACCTGCGTGAAGTTCCACGCCTAAGCGTGGAGGCCTACGCCTAGGCGTGGCCAAGCAACTTAGCAGCACCCAGATGTTAGTCACGAAGCACAACACTCAAGAGGGGGTGAATTGAGTGTTTAAACAACAATTGTAAATTTTCGCGGAAGTATAAATTGCTAAGAACTTAAAACAACACGAGTGCTTGTACTAGTATTTTTCCAAGGGACTAAGTCAATTCCTAGCCACTTACAAAGATCTTGTAGTTTCCAAGTACACTTGATATAAGTAAATAACGGAATTATAAAAGGTAAGAGATAGAGATACGATACACCAAATTTATAGTGGTTCGGCACAAACCTTGCCTACGTCCACTTCTTTCTCAATTGCTATTGAGAAGTTCCACTATCACCAACTTCAAGAATTTTCCTTGAGGGTTTATCTTAATCGACTCTAGTGTTTAATCTCTCAACTCAATGATAAGAACACAAATTTCTTATCTTACAAGTGTAATAACAGATTTTGGGGTTTCTCTCTTGGAAGAGTGATGTTACAAAAAAATGAAATTCTATGAACCAAGAAAGTGTATCTCTCAAATTGTGTATAAATCACTTTGGAAAAGGTATAGAATTGAAGTATAATCACAAGGAAGCTTAGAATTGATCAAATGTATGAAATGAGGCTTCAAACCATCTATTTATAAGCATCCCAAGCAATTTAGCCGTTATGAATAGTAATTCACTGTTCACTAGCATTGGGAACAGTAATTTACTGTTCACTAGCCGTGGGAACAGTAATTTACTGTTCACGAGCCGTGGGAATAGTAATTTACTATTTACTGGCCGTAAAAATGTATTTTTACTATTCACAAAAGAAATATATATGTTAATCTGAAGCTCCGGACGTTAGCTTTCTAACGCAACAAGAACTGTATCATTTGGAGTTTTGTAGTTCAAGTTATTATCACTTTAGTGCACAAAGGTCATGATTGACAACATGCACTAAGTTTTAAACTAACTTGGTTATAAAACATTTACGGCTATAGTTTTCGTAAAAGCTTTTCTTTTTAAACATTTTATAGTGTGTGTGTGAGAGAGATAATAAACTTTGGTTCTTGACAAGATAATTACCTAAGACTCTAAAACGTCTTCATGATTGTCGACTTCGTTTATCTTGTTGCTGTTTGCTTTCGAAATTATATCTTGAATCCTTCGATGCTTGTCCTCAATTCCATAATGGTTGTCATTCATCAAAACCTAAGCATATAAACCTTGCATGCATATTTT
>JASCZI010000262.1:16823-27408 GCA_036250425.1 Stylosanthes scabra
ATTTAAAAAGTTTTGATGAGTGGGGTCCTCAAAAAGAAGCAACAGTTTAAGAAATCCTAATATTAGCAGATATTCACATCATAGTTAGGAAGCAGAGTCATGTTAAACAAGTATCGACAGTATGAAGCAGCTAAACAAATATATACAAAATACTTAGGTGATAAGCTATGGTTAGATAGCAAAGGTCACGAAAAAGGTTGGAAAAAGTTGACCCTTTTCATTTCCGTGTTGCCATCATTGCAAAATATTTTCCTCCCCACACTTGAAAATTGCACGGTCCTCTGTGTAAGTGGGCAGTAGTATGATGTTTAGCTTGCTGCTGGTGGGGGTCCTTGATCATTTCCAGGAGGGCCCATGTTCGGCTTTATCTTTCCCCAATTGTTAAGGATGTTGTCGAGGTCCCACTGACCAGGAATTTCATTAGCTTCATTCTCCGACTCAGCGTCCAGCATTGCCCAGAGTGCGTCGTAGACGTCATTCTTATGAAGAATCTCTTCAGCTCCTCCCTCTGCAGCTGGCAATGCTCCTTCGGCATCTGCCTCCAGGTTCCCGTCCTTTTCATGTTCTGAGTCACTGCTAAGTGCAATGACCTCATGTTCTTCTGACGCTTGGCTCTTGGCACGGTGTAGCGCGGCGATCCGTTGGGATCGTTTGCATGGAAGTTTTGTACTTTTCCTAGAGGAGCCTTCTCCCGCCATTCGATAATTTAAGCGTTTCTTTGGCGGAAGTATCGGCATAGGTATGTTCTCTGCTAGAACATCTGGCGCTTGAAGTTGGGGCCGCACTTTTCCTTGAGATCGCAAAGCTGCTAGCCTTGGTGAGGCTTGCAGGGCGGTCTGTGTGCTTTTGTCTTTTGCTTGGCCAGAGGGTTGGACTTTGTGTGTGCCATCTGTTAATATTGTAAACACCAGACACCAGAGAGAGTAAAGTTCCTTTTACAGGTTTTCTATCATTATGCAATCTTAACCAGGTATCCATTTATGCACAAAAGAAGTATTTACCTAGTTCAAATTACATACTAGCATAGTTGCCTTTTAAAGTTATAATTGAAAACCCATAAAAGATGCTAGTGATACCTAAAAAGGTGTTCTTCATATGCAAAAAGTACATGTTGATCAAGTATGTATTTTAACATATAACCGGAAGCATATGGCATTTCTAGCATTTCATCCAATCAAAACATAGACAACACGAAAATAAGCATATCAGCAGGTAAAAGGTCATCTATACTTATGTTCTAACCATTTCTATCTAATTTAAGATTAACCACCTATCATTGTATTAACTACTTATTAACTAAAAGCATGAAACTTTAACTAAGAGCATCCAATGGAACTAATAGAAGAGAACAATTAATAAAGACAAAAAATGGTCACCATGAAAAAGAAGACATTTAAGAGATAAGACATTTAAGGAAGAGAGAATCTTACTAGTGATGTTGAAACTTGGAAATGAATGAGGAAAATGAAAGATGTAAGAATGATTTGTGAAAGTGAGTGCAAGGGAGTCCTTTTATGGACTCCTTCATTTTTTTTTCGTTGTCTGCTTACGGGTGCATACGCACAGCACGGTTGCGAACGCACAAGTGTGTCTCTTCGACTCACCTCAGCGTGTGTTGTGGTGCGTGCGCATTGGGGGTGATTGGTGCGTACGCACAACCCCTCTCTTTTTTTTTATCATATACCCTAGACGTGTCTAATCATGGCTGAACAATTAAGGTGCAATTAATCAAGCAAGTATGCAATAATCAGACAAAGAGTAAGGTTAGAGAAGCGTTACTACGGTGGATTGTCTCCTAGCTAGCACTTTTGTTTAACGTCTTTAAGTTGGACACATAGATGCTGGCTTCGTTATTTCCACTTCGAGTTGTTCTTCACCAAGTGAGTATCAATGTTTTCGTTGTGGCGAAGAACATTCTTCAAAACTGTTAGTTTTCCCATCAATCTGTCAAAACTCAAACACTTTAGCGCCCTCTTCTTCTGGGTGCTACCTTCATCGGTTCTTTCTTCTTCTTCTTTTTCTTCTTCTCAGTATTCAATGATACCTTTTTCTTCTCCCCTTTGGATTGAGTGGGAGCAGTCCTCGTCCCTTTTTCATCACTACTTCTCCCTCTTGGGGTTTTCCGCATGTTAGCTTTTCTTCCGGGGCTTTCCTTTCCTTTACTCTACTGCAGTTGGTGTAAACTCTTCTTCCGAGGTTTTAGAGGTGGTGTGAGATGAAATATCTCAATGGCATTCCCTAGCGAGAAGGTGAATATCTCATCGTAATATATGAGCTTGAATTCTGCAGTTTTCAAGAATGGCCTTCCGAGAAGTACTTGGGGCGTTCCTCCTTTTTCCCCTTTTGTGGATTTGATCACGTGGAAGTCTGCTGGGATTACCAATTCCCCTATTCTAACCAGAATATTTTCTGCAATCCCTACTATTGACACAATACTGGCGTCAGCAGTAGTGAATATCTCCTTTGTTTTCTTGAGGGGTCCTAACTTCAAATACTTGTAGAGCTCGTAAGGCATAACACTACTACAGGCTCCTGGGTCACACAGACACTCCCGTATTTCCACTTCTTTGATGTCCTTGTTATTGAAGAGAGTGGCTATGAAGGATGTCCTTTTGTTGCAGACTTCCTCTTCGTCTTCGCACTTTTCTTCTTCTATCTGATTTTTTTCGTCGGTTGATACATCCTCACTGTCTTCTTCTGCGCTTTCATCTTCATCCTCCTCTTCGGTTTCGTCTTTACTTTCCTCATCCTCCTCATTATCAGAGTTTTCCAATTCTCTCAGTAGTTCATACAACCATTCATTCTCTCCTTCTTCATCCCCAGCTTCGTCTTCCTCTTCGTTGTTCATTTCTACTTGAATTATGTTGATACTCCCTTGGGGTTCGGAAGAGGTTGAGACGACAATGGGCTTGAGGCTGAAGGTTGAGCTTGAGCCAGTGGGTTGACTGGTGATTGGTTGGCAATTTTTTGTAGTAGTTCGGCGAAATGATTCAATTGGGATTCGATCCTTTTTTGTGCTTCCCTCATTTCTTGATTTTCCCTTTGGACAATGCGGATGGATTCATCAAATTTGAATGGAGGATTGTTGGATGGAGAGTACTGCTGACGATTATGTGGAGGCTGATATATGGGATTTTGGCTGTTCTGGGGCTGACTGTAGGTATAAGGCTGCATAGGCTGAGCTTGTTGCTGCTAAGGTGGGATCCAACGAGCAGGTTGACTATCCCGCCCTCCTTGAGTATAATATTGCCTGTTGTAGGGCGGAATTGTAGTGGCATCATAAAATTTATGAGTTAACGCTACTGTATTATCCTCTTGAAGCTGCAGACACTCGTCAGTGTGATGGGAGTTGCAAGAGCAGATCCCTTCGGTTAAAATGTTGGTTAGCATCGGCCACAGTCACAATCAGTTCCCACGCTTCTTCCGGTGTCTTATTAATTAAAGCTCTTCCACTTGAGGCATCAATCATTGCCTTATCAATGGGTGTCAGTCCCTCATAGAAATAGTTAATCAGTAGGAAATCTGATATAGAGTGATGGGGGCACGAAGAGAGCAATTTCTTGAATCTCTCAATGTAGTCGTGCAGAGTTTTCGCATGAAGCTGAGCGATTCCTGAGATTTCTTTGCGGATGGCATTCGTCTTGGATGGTGGGAAGTATTTCTCCAAGAATCTCTTCTTAAATAATCCCCAATTAGAGGTTACTTCGGCAGGCAAAGTGTGGTACCAGTCCTTCGCTCAATCATCAAAAGAGAACGGTAAAGCGAATGCTTTAACAGCATCTTCGTCACCACCGGTCCTTCTAGTGGTGGCGCAGATGACTTCAAAATCCTTGATATGCTTAATCGGGCCTTCATCCGGCCTACCATAGAACTTAGGAAGAAGATTTATCAGACCAGATTTGAGTTCGAATTTTGCATTGAGTTCGGGAAATCAGTTGGGCTGGTTATCAAACGCAGTGCTTGCCCCTCCGATTTGCTTAAAAGTAAGTCTTTCACCCATGGTGAAGGTACCTGTATTAGAAGAAGTAGTTTGAGTATCAGAGTCAGAATCAAAATTAGACCAGTCAAAAGAATTGTTATCTGATGCCAGCCTCACAAGTTTAGCTCGGCGTCTGGCTTCACTTGCTCGGCGTAAAGTTCGTTCAATTTCAGGATCGAACAACAACAAGCTAGGGTCCGAATGCGATCTTGACATTCAAATAACAATTCATAAAGAAAATAAAAAGAAAACTACAATACTAAAGAATACTTAAAAGACTATCATATTTACAGTATTCACATATTCACAATCAACAAAAAACAGACATACATTTTTGCTTCCCCGGCAACGGCGCCAAAAATTTGGTGCGCGCAGCCTTGTCAGGGCCGCGGTCCCAAATTTAAAAGTTTCACAGAGATGCAACCAAGTTTGAAAATACCGAGTACTGGACTCGGGTCGTTCTCCCTAGGAAGCAGAAACAGAGGTTTGTCTTTGGTTGAGAAAATATCAGGGTTGGTTGCAGTTTGTTTGAGAGTAGAGCGCAAGAAAACAGATTAAAATAGCAGTGGATTAAAGAGTGCCCGGCTATGGGTTGAAATACTGTACGTCCCTATGAGCACTGCCGATCCCAGATTGGATAGACTGTCACCTAAAGGAAACTAACCACCACAGGGTGGCGAAGTTAACCCCTGTCCGAATGTACTAGGCATACACAATAGTAGGGGACCTAGGTATCAACAGAACTCGAGTAAATCCTGCGTCACTAGGAAGAACTCACCAGTAGTGCACTTTGCACCGATTTGAGGCTGTCTCATTTAAGGTCCCCACACTGCTGGCAGGGGCGTAGCGTTAACGACATCGAAATTAACTCCGTTCCTCCCATCCGTTGCCCTTAGGGATCGGCAGCTAAGATCATTCGCACATTTCACCCCATAGCCGAGTCACTATGGTCACTACTCACTACGTACGGAAATTATAATTGCGGAATTTAAATGGGCAGCATAAAAGTAAGACATAATGAAAAATGGGCAGAATAATGGCAGTAATATTGAATAATTCGAAATTAAAATTGACAGAGTAACAGTATGCAAAATAGAAAATAAAAGCAGAAAATTGTTTGGCTAGTGAAAATGGACAAAGAAAACTAATGGAACCCTAAACTAAACTAAAGGAATGGGCGTACGCATAGGCCCTTTAGGTGCATACGCATATGGTCCGGTTCCAGCTAGGACGTGACGCCCAAGGCATGGCAATGCGTACTCATAGGCTCCTTTGGTGCGTACGCATAGGCTCTAGATTTGGTCTTCAAGCTTTTCTTTGCAATGTTCTCGTTCCTTGCGCTCTCTTTAGCCACTTCCGCTCCGAACTTTGCCTGTTAAAGCCTGAAACACTTGAGCGCACACATCAAGGCATCATGCGAAATGGGAAACAATTTAAAACACAGTAAAATTTGGCTAAAATAGCATATATATATTTATAGCCCTAAGAAACGATTAAACGCAAACATGCTTATTTCTCATGTATTTAAGCGGTGAAAGGTTGACAATTAGTCAATTTATGATATGGAAATAACCCATCGAAATGGGATTTATCAGTTACACCCTAAATCCACCACCTAGATTGAACAAGAAGACTTGTTCTAGCTCCGATATGGTGCTAACACCAGCATGCTGAAACACCACGGGTGAGTCAGATTGGAACCAAATCCCGTCTTCACGCTCATGTATGACGGCATTCGGGTGCAAACGGATAATCAAATATCCATCCATTGATAAACCCACATTTGATGATCGAATATATGCCATAATTAAGGGGTTTATTAACAAAAAACCACACAATTGCTTGTGAATATCCATGTTATTGAACCTTTGCTCATTTGTGCTCTTATAGATAAATACATGTTAACTTAGCCTTAAAAAGATAGAAATTTGTAAAATCTCATCCCATTTGGTGCCTTGATGAGCTTGTTAGTGAATTTCAGACCTTTAGGAATTGAGGATTGCATGGAAAAAGCTAAGGAAGGCATTGGGAGCAAAGGACTCATGAAGAGAAGCCAAAAAGAGGAAACAGGGCAATTGTGCGACCGCATGCATGCTTCGTGTGATCGCACAGGTCCCTGGGGGCATCACGAACGTGCCTCTGTTTGCCTCATGCCTCCGTACGTATGCTTGGAGACGAAGTAAAGCTGACTTTTTCGTTCACCGTGCGATCGCACAGCTAGGTCATGCGACCGCATGAGAACCTCAGACATCAAATTTAAATGAAGGCTAAAGATGAAATTTCAAGTTTCCGGGTCAAGGCCAAGCCCTTTAGAAGGCCCAATTCGACTTATATGAAAAGAGAACAGCTGAGACACAAGGCATAGACTCACCATTAGGATCATTCATAGTTTTAGATAGTTTTTGGGAGTTTTTGGGAGAGTTTTCCATCTCTCTCCTTTTCTCTCTTTAGTTCTTAGGTGTTCTTCATTTTTCATTCCAATTTCCAGCCCCGCTAGCCATAACTTTTACTTTAATTCAGTGCTTAGATGTTTGTTTGATACTATTCTTATTCAATTAATGCAATCTTTACTTGTTTCTATCATTTGCTCATTTTTATTTCAATTATAGCTTTCTTGTTCTTATGTCCTTAATTTTTACCTTGCTGAAGATTATTTATTGTCATGATCTACTTTTGTTTCCTTGGTTGATTATTGATAATTGTTGGTTCTCTTGTTGATTTATTCCATTAGCTATCTTAAATTGTTAATTTCTCTTGCTATTCATTATGTCTCTTTATTATGCATGCCAAGTGTTTGATGTTTTGTTTCTTATAGCTATGGAGTAGTGTTCTTGTGTCTTGGTCATGGGTTGAAGTGTGGATGATCTTAGCCACTTATCGCTAAGGAAAAGAATGGGTTAAGGATAGTGTTAAAACTGTTTCGTTGACGCTAGGCTTTTGCTAGTGATGAGTGGACCTTAACGAGGTGAATTTGATGGATTATTCTCGTTCACATAAGACATTGGTCCTTTGCATAGTAAGTAGCATAGACTTATGGAACAGGGTGAATTCCCCCCACTCGACCATTAGCTAAGTAGGTTTGACTCCTTACGTGACAACCATTCATAATTGGGATTAGTGGTGATTAGGGGTGTTCGTGGTCTAATTATTACCTAAACTGAACTGGAACTGAACCAAACTATTTTAAATGGTTTAGAAACTGAACAAAATTGTTTACTCAAATGACAAACTGGTTTAAAACCAGTTTATAATACAGTGCACCAGTTTAAACCAGTTTACAAAAAAAAAAAATTAAATTAAAAAACTAGTTGAAATTGATTTTAAACTAAAATCATTTTTTCAAATATAAAAACAGTTTTTTCATATATAAACCAATTTTTATCATATAAAAATCAGTTTACAAATATTTTTAAATTTAATTTATTTTTTTCATATTCATCCAACTGATTTGCAAACTTTGTGAAAATGCTATTTTCTTAACACTATAAAAAACGGGTTTCATATAAACTGGTTTTTATAAAAATCTGTAGTTTCAGTTTAGTTATTTTCCTTAAAAAACCAGTTTTTACAAAACAGTTCCAATTCAGTTTCAGTTCAGTTTGGTTTAACCAGTTTTTTTGAACACCCCTAGTGGTAATCATATGGATACATTATACTTCAACTCAAGACCAAGCACATTTTTATTTGCAACACATGTTATTCATCGTTTTATTCTTATTTACCACTCTTAACCATTGCAACCCCCAATATTTTCACAACCAATCGCAAGTCTCAATTTTTAGTTCCTAGGAAGAACGATCTGAGTGCAATACTCGGCAATTTTTTGTTGCAAATCTATGACATCTTTTTAAGTCTCGACTCGCCAGCTTTTGCGTCGGTTGGAACTATACTCGCAATATCGAACTTGATTTTTAGATCGTTTCTAACCGATCGGGACGGGTGCGTCATCCATCAACAAAAAATTTGAGAGAAAAGAAGGATGAGGTGATTGCGGAAGGTTTGGAATGAATGGTTTGGGTTGCCCAACTAGCTTATATAGAATTTAACGTGAACCAATATCATAACCATTGTACACGGCCTGTTTCTTCACCAGTTCTGCGATCAACCCCGACGTTACCCACTTCCCCCAGTGCCGCAGCCTCTCATCACGGCACATCCTTCCCTCAGCCAATGTCGCGACCACACGGCACTCGAACAAAATGGTTGAACCAGTGCCGCAACCCTACCCGCAACACTGGCTTATTTGACTAACGCACCCACTCCCCGCAGCACTGGACACGTAGTCTAATTAGGTAAATATTCATAACTTTATTTGATTTAGTAAAATATTTATTTTATTTATTTAAACAAAATCCGAGATTCAAGAATGCTATGTCATCATCTTATCTCTCTCCCCCATTTGTATTATTTTTGAAAGAGTAAATGTCCAAAATGGTGTTTAAATTTTTTTAATGTGCATCAAAATATTTTAAATTTTTGGAAATGACCAAATTGATTTTTAATTTTGTAAATTGTGAATCTATTTTAGTCTCTAATTCAACTTTCGTTAACATAGTGCTGACATGACCAATAATAAGATACGTAATGTGATTAAGATTTAAGTATAATCAGATATGTGTCATAATTTGGTCAATGAGATATATTCTATACAAATTTTAGTCTCTGTATTAATATAAAATAATTAACTAAAATAAATTCAATTAACAAATTTATGACACATTTAATCATATTGAAGTCACAATCATGGTGTCATCTTTTCGGGATGTCACATTGATATTTTAACTGCTTCATGTCAATACAACGATTAGGGATGACAATGTGTACCCATGGCGGGCAAAGAAGTGCCCCCAAACGCAATACTCGTGATGGGTAATGGACACATGGGGGACCTGGATATGTGTGGATTCTAAAAAACTTAGCAAAAAATCGAGAAAAATTAAAAAAAAAAAAAGAAAAATAGATAGTAACAACATTTAAATTAAGCAACCAATACGCCATTAACAACGTTTAAATTAATCCACAATTATCGATCGACAAAACCAACCAAAAATTCAAAAATAGAGATAACTAATTAAGAGTTTTTACTTAGAGAAAAAAAAATGAATTTAGATTTGAAATAGTCATAAATTTTTTTGACCAAAAACAAATAAATTTAAGCAACATTATATGATTTTTTGGTATACTAATTTTTAAGTGACAAGTGAGTTGATAGACAGAGATTTGATTAAATAATGTGACAGTGTATCTTGTAATTCACATGGTGTATTAGGAAGAAACACTTTTTTTGGTATAAAAGAAGCCTTCAGGCCAGAAAAGAAAACACCTAACTACCCCAAGTATAATAAATCCTACATAAATCAGCCCAAATAATCATGTTAGCCCCTTGAGGAGGATTATCTAACGACCCAATCCTCATCAGAGTCTAAGATCAAATTAGCCAAATAATTTGCCCCCTGGTTAGCTTTTCTAAATATATGGCGGAGATCAGCCTCACAGTTCTATGCAACAGGCTCCGGATTATTCTAATAATATTCCTTGTGAGAAGAAGATGGTTCTTGGGGGGGTTATTTGCTATAAGGTCTAGAATAACCTTGGACGAAGTTCGATTCAACCACTATAGCCTTTGGCCTTCTATCCCACGCTAAGTTCAATCCCTCAAGAATTACTACCACCTCCGCTTCAATGGCCGTAGTATTTTCTATCTTTGTGGCAAACCCACACACCCAATGGCCATTATCATTTCTAATCACGTTCGCCTTACTCGGAGGGCCATGATTACCTCTGGAAGTGCTATCAGTGTTTAATTTATGTCATTCGTAAGGGGAGCCAAAGTGGCCAAAGCATGTGTTCCAGTGGCAGCACTCTTTGCCTCTAAAGGAAGCCACACTAGGTTCGACTCCCAGTGGAGGAAAAAAGAACCTGTGGGTTAAGGGAAGGATAGGGTTTGGGATGGGTTGGGGTATAGATAAGGCTTTAGGCCCCCATGAACAAAAAAATAAACATGTAGCCAAACAATAGGGCCATTCTCCTTCACATTAGTTCTCTCGGCCACGTCATCCGCGATTGGATGTTAGAATTGGAATGAACATATCCATTTATAAAATTCCAACTTTTTTCAGCTGAAACTATGAAGACATTTTTCAGTCAACATCATTTTTTTGTGTGTATTCCAATCAACATCATTACCACAACTCCGATTATCTTTTAAATAGGAGTGAATCCAACTCTTTAGATCCAGCCCAAAGAAAAGACGGGCCAAATTAGAATTGATTAGCATGTTCCAAAGTTGGGCAGCTTTAGGACAATCCCTTATGACATGCAAGGGAGTCTCAATAACTCAATATCTCTGGAGGGAACACCTTTTTTTTTGTCATATGGGCCGGAGAACCCTCAATCTTAGAATGAATTGAACAACTCCAATTTTAAATATTTTAACATACACACCAAACCCAGCACATTAATCCACTCAATACAATGAAGTTCTATCTTGTTCCACCAAGAAGAATAGAATTTGGAGTGCGGTATTTGGAGGCAAAGAATTGCCACTAGGACAACCTCAACAACGGAAGGAACACGACTTAGGAGTTAGGAATCTCTTTTTTTTTT
>JASCZI010000262.1:37622-60850 GCA_036250425.1 Stylosanthes scabra
TCACTGAAATAAATCACAGATAGTCAACACACACTGAAATAAATCACAGATAGAGAATCTAAATTCATAAAGATTGCATTCCAAAAAAAAAAAAAAAATCTAATTCACCATTATCACAACCCATTTGAAGTCACAACTCACAAAGACAGCCAAACTCACAAAACAAAATCAAAACTTTCAGAATGCTGACCAAATTAGTAGTTAAAAAAATGATTGAAATTGAGGTGATAGAGTGAGCATTCAAAAAACCTTGAAAGAGTGTGCCCCATATGACAATGTGATAATCGACGGCGAAGAATCAAGCATTGGGAGAGAAACAACAAACAGGACCTGTTCACTTGTAAGATTTAGTGAACTCCAACGAATCCACTAATGGACATCAACAAAAGACTAACTATTCCATAAGGGGTGAAGGATGATGAGAGTGCAATTCAGAAAGAGAAACTGTACCCAATTGATTGCAACAGAAAATCAAAGAGGAACACTAAATCTGGAATATGGTACCGTGATGAATAAATTCTGAATTGCATTATCACGAAGGATTCAATAAATAAATGCAATGCTCACATATTAATTAAAAACATGGGGCAAATGCCATATTATAAGTTTGTAACCTCTAGAAGTTGAGGTCCATTATAAAATGGGGTCCATTATAAAATGGAATCTGACCTTAAATAAATGTATTAGCTTGTTGGATTTATCAATGCAGTAGAAATTGACAGAACAAGGCTAACTTAAATACTTACATCCTTTAAACAAAAGTTAGTATTTAAATAATATAGAAGAAAACAAAGCTCCTAGTTTCAAAATAAGGAAGATGCCAAATCATGTGCTTTTAGTGTTTAGAGTCCTGCAACTGGAATTAAATGGATGTAAGTTCATTGCAAATTGAAAAGACTATACAATAATGCACCCTAAAAGAAAAATGACCTAATGAAGCAGGAATTCATGAAAGCATATCTGCCCTTGGCATCTTACGTTCAAATTCATTCTCGACTATATTGATGCATTAAAGATTCAAATAAAGTAAAGCCTTGAGTTCTGCAGCAATAGTGGTTACCCCTATAACTATGTGGAAGCCATTTTGATTGACTTCGGGACAAGATAGGATTACAATTGTTGCATCAACTATAGAGGACCAGTAACATAGCTGCGTAATATCAGCACTGCCAGCGACTTGACCATCCTCTCCACAGCTGCATCAGCTTTAGCAGCTTTTTAAGTAGAACCTGTGGAATTTAACAAACCTTGGCTAAAATAAGAATGATAATTGGCCGCATAGAACTCTGTAGTCTATTTTCGTCTGAAGTTGCTACGAGTTAATTTTTTTAAGATGCTGTAAGTTCTTAGGTACCAATATGTGGAGCTTTTATTATTGGTGAATAAGACACTAAAATGAAACCAAAAATTAAATAATTTGAGCTATAATTATGCATAATATTTCAGGGAAATTTACTTCATTTCTGGCTTTGTTTAAACCTTGAGACTAATAATCTTAGCGTGATTTAACATTTATGCAAAATATTGGATAATACACCTGTTGTGATAATGTAAATGAAAAAGTTATATGTTGTACCACAAGAAGTTGTAGATGGTCGGAACGAAACACTGGAACTTGAGCACTTCCTGCACCACCCATTCCATAGCCACCACCTTGCATCTATTGTATGCATTATTGAGTTAAATGAACTCAAGAACAGGCTAGCCAAAAAGACAAAAAGTAATTTGAGTGGGTGGAGAATAACAGGTTGCAATCAACTTAAAGTGAAGAATACATAAATCATGCCTAACCCTGCTCATGTAGCAGAGCCAAGCTACTGAGCTAGTGTACAGATAATTATTAGATAGGTATAGAACAAAGAATACAATTGAATATGTGATCTAGGACAACAAAGAATTCACATATATTAACTTTTTCCATGTTAGTAATACCATAACTAAATTCTTCAAAATCATGACACAGTTCATGATTAATGATAGAATAATGCATATACTTAAAATTACATTGAAAATTTATGTAGTTTTGGCTTATGTAACTTAAAGAAGAAAATCAATCCAAAAATATTATAATGAATTATATCCTGATCCAATCACTTCACCTTCAGGCAGCGCAGAAATAGCTACTGAGACAAATTAAATGATTTGTTTCTCCAGAAAGAAATAGAAAAAACTCAATGATGAACCTGCTATATTAATCTCTTATTCCTGGCGACAGCGGCTTTAGTGGTCTTTGTCGCCGGTATCTCCCTCACCCTCACCCTCGCCCTGTCCTTCTCTTTGATTTTCCCTTCTTCTTGTTCTTTGTATCTTCTTCATCGTTCGCTAAATCTTATCATCTCCTGGCAATTGATCACTCTTGTTCTTAGATCATGTGCTATCAGTTGTTGGGCAAGCTATGCATCCATCCTGAGAAGTATAAAGAAAATGAAAAAAGATAAGCTTGTTTCCCAGTCAAGCTAACCCCCATCGCGACTTAATTGGAACTGGTCAATATCAATCGCATGAAGATTTGTCTATAGTGATCTCACAAAACTTGTCCAAAAGTTCCAAAAACTACAAAGATTTGCAAAACGGAAATAAGAATGATCTCATGCATTGCAGAGTGAGCATATAGAGTGAGTATGCAATGTGATAACATGAACTTAACATTCTTCTGTCTTATGAGCTAAGCCTTTTTTAGTTTGGTACAAGCTAACAAATTATATAACCGATTTAAATTTACTGGTTTGGAATGTAAATGTAGCTTCATCATTTATTGAATCCTTTTATTTTAACAACAATTCCATCTTCAAATCAGACCTCATTCCCTGATTTACTTTTGTCTATTGAAAGGAATTGAATTCTATTTGAATAGTAAATTAATCAGGCCCAAGTGAAAAAATTGAAGCTAACTTCTTGAGTAATAGAACTAAGCAAGTTCACATCTTTAGCAGCAATTACAAACCATTTACTATAATTAAGCAAAAGTCCTAACCTAGATAGAATCGAATTGTATTATATGAAGATAGAAAAGGGAAGAAGAAGAACCTGGGTGAGCTTGGCATTGAGCAAACCATCGCTGTAAGCGCCATCAGCATGAGAAGGATTCTCAATTGCAAAGATCTCATCTTTGTACCAATCCTGCTTTAAATAGAAAAAAAGATGAGAAATTAAAACAAATAGCTAAAGATACGATTACATAATGAAGAAATATATCTAAATGATGATTATTAATTCATGAAGCCCAAAACAGACAAATGGACATGAATTAAAATCGTAAACTTTCTCAGAAATCCCAAATTTGAGAGCTAATTATTAAATCAAAATAATCACATATAATGATTCCAAATAAACCAAAAAGGTTCACGGCAATGCCATTGAATGTTATAGCATATTGCAAAGCATAAGAGTTTGAGAATGAAAGAAATTAATGAATAAATAGAGAAAGAGAAAGAGAACCAAAACTTTGAACGAGTATAACGAAAAAAAAAGGAGTGATTCCCATTGGTTCCTTCCAATTGAATCTCCAACAAAAACCAGCCGTTTGCACTTTCCAACATCTTTGTTCCATAAAGTATTTTGCAAGTGGAGAGCCCCGAGTGATTAGGGATTGAGGATTAGGAACCCTAATTGCCTAAATTAGAATAAGAAAAATTTATAAGCCTACCTATTATGTTGGACGGATAGTGAATCTACAAAGGATCGATGGGGAAGACGCGGCAGGAGAAGTGAATGAGCACGACACGGAGCGCAAGAAAGCAGTGGCACAACGAAGACGAAGGCACGGGTCGGAGGCCGAATCCATGAGCCGATTCTTATGGCACGAAAAAAAGAAAGACATCAGCATCTTCAGCTCCAACGCAAAGCACCAAAACCTCACCGCCAAAGCACATTAGGAGGGGATAACATCGAAAGCTATCATGTGGGAACCAAAGATTTCGTGCTCCCGCCAAGGCGGTTGAAGCACTGAGCGACAACAGCTGCTTTAAAGGGTGACGCAAAACCAAAGAATTAAAGGATTTCGTGCTCTCGCCAAGGTCATTGAAGCACTGAGCAACAGCAGCTGCTTCAAAGGGGGACGGAAAACCAAAGAATTAAAGGATGTATAGGACAAGAATAAGTAGCTCACCGAGCCGGCGTTGATAACGCGTGTAAAACACATGAGGCACAACTGCTACACTCTATCCGCCATCACAAAACAACTTATGAACAAACAGATAAACAAACAAACAAAAGAAATAGTGACGAAGAAAAAGATAAATCACAAACAATAATGATGGTGCCATGAGAAACAACACAAAGGAAAGACGCACCACATTCCGTGGCAAGTTCAGAGTGAAGGTCCGCCTGTCCGACTTCGCAGCGGAGCTGGGAATGGTGACTCGAACGGGAGGCTTCCGATACATGCACACGGCGCGGATGAAAAAATGTGTGAACAAAGGAGAAAAATAAAAAAAAAGTTAGCGACAGCAAAAACCCAAACATGGAAGATGAAGGAAGAGCAAAAAAATTAAGAGGCGACAACAAGGACAAACGAGAGACACTTACCATACGTTGGGATTGAAGAAAGAAAGCACGCCGGGGTGAGGAAGAAGATACACATGTGGGCTATGAGACGCATCACATATTTATACACCGCACCGATCTGAAACAAACGATGCCCAGCGCAATGAAGCGCTTGAAAGAGAGGGCTCCATACGCGATTATCTCCAGCGCAAGAGATCCGCGAAAATTTGTTTCCCGCACAGGCTAATGCATGAGGCGATGACAGCTCCTGTTCCAAGGGGAAACGAAAAACTCAACATGGATATATGATTTTCTAGTAAAATAATATTTTATTGTTGGCGGTCTAGTTTTGGAGTTTCGGCCCTTGCACCTGGCACTTGTGCTTTTTTTTTTTTCTCTCTCTTTTGTCCGTAAATTAATAGTATGGGCTTATGCAAATATAATACTCACTAGTACATCGTTATAATTTGATGAATATTTAATACAAAACAAAATTTGATGAATATTTTTACCTTAAAAAAATAAAATAGATTCATGACCCAAAAATAATAATAAACTAGATTTTGCGTGTATTACTATAACCTTAGCTTGAAGCCACTTCTCTACTCGTGACTCGTGAGGAGAGCTTCTCTCTCATTTAGGAAAGACCTTCAGACTCTGAAAACTATACCATCTCACCGACCCACACAAACATAAAGAGGGATTATTTACACACTCCAAAACTCTTTTCTCCGCAATTGACCACACTACGATATCAACCGAACACCCAAACAGCACAATCTTCACGCATTCATCGACCTACAAGCAAAATAAACAAAATTCACACCAGGTGCAAATATAATGACCTGCATGCAAAATCATCCAATAGAAGGAAGGATGATAACCATCAACACAGACAACGATCACAATTACAATGAAGATAACCTGAATTTAGTGGGCAAAGTCATGACTGACAAGGAATTTAGCTTTCGCACAATCAGAACATCACTTATGGGTATTTGGGGCAACCCAGAAGGGGTGGTCTCATGGATGTTGGACAAATCAAGGTTTTGGTTAGTTTTCATAATAGAAGTCAAGGCTTCAGAATTTGGAGAGGTAGTCCTTGGAACATCAGGGGATATCTAATCAATTTACAAGTATGGATAGGCGACAAATCTATTATCTCTGTGGAACACAACAATTTGGAGTTCTGGATTCAACTGCACGGCATTCCTCTGAATTGGATGCGGAAATAAATGGTTGTAACACTTGGAAAGGAGTTGGGGGTTGTCATGGAAGTTGAGAATTCATGGAATAACAAAGTTCTACAAAAGACTTACTTGCAAGTGAGGGTTTTAATGGATTTAAGAATGCCATTACCAACTGGTTGTGGGTTAACAGCAGGAAAGAAAGAATGAGTTTGGATAACTTTCAAAATCAAAAGGTTGCTGCCTAAACTATGGTCTGATAGACTGATAGGACATGAAATGAGAGATGGTGCAAATCTAATTGCTATGGATACCAACAATCCGACTATTCCAAGACAAAATCGTGAGCTCAGTGTTAGTAGAGCGAGGCCAATTAATACAACATAAGGAGGAGGAGTTCGGTGAAGAACAGAACCAGCAGTGGTCAGAGAAATCTCATGAATTAAAGAAAGAGAAGACCATTGTAGGGAAAGCATGCAAAATAAAAGTAGCAGAAAGTGGATCTGACATGCAAATGGAAAAAGGATTAAGAATTGTTTATATTGAGAAAAAAAACAAGAGAAAATGAAAGATGAAATCCAAGGATCCATGATACAACAAGTGGAAGGAAGAGAAGTTCAAAACATAATAATCAATGAAAAGCAAGCCAGTGAAGATGAGCTAGTAAAAGAGATGGAAATTCTATTATGAAGGTACGGGATAAACTTGCTATCCCAAGAAAAATAGTAGGTGGAAATTCAGAATGTGAAATGTGGTTCAGAATGGTCCTGACATTCATTTGAAGACAAATACCTAAGGAGTGGTGGTTCCTAAGGAAGAAAATGAGTGGACTGAAGATGATAGATTGATAGGAAGACAGTCGAGCTCAATGCTAAGGCAATCAACATTATGCACTGTGCTATCATTCCTGAGGAATTCAGGAAGGTTTCAAAGTGCAAAAGAACTAAAGAAATTTGGGAAAAATTTCAGATTACCTATGAGGGAACAAAATAAGTGAGGCAAACAAGAATAGATATGCTTATGAAAGAATGTGAGATGTTCTGCATGAAGGAATATGCGACTGTCGATGAAATGTTTTGGAAATTCTCAATCATCATCAATAATCTAGATGCTATGGGGATGTACAAGCATGAAAAGATGATTGTGACGAAAGCTTTTAGAAGTCTCACTAAAAAGTGAAAATCCAAGACAATAGCAATCATTGAAGGAAATGACCGAGACAAGATGACATATGATGAGCTGAGAGGGAAGCTATTTTCCTATGAAACATCGAGCAACAACACCCAAGATTAGCAGGAAGAAAGGTGTGGCATTCAAGTCCAAATAAATCAGCAAATCCGAGGATGAAGCAAGTGATGAAGACTTAGATGAGGAAATGGTACTCTTTGCAAAAAGGTTGAGGATGAAGTTCAAAGAAAAAGGAAATAGCTCAAGTTCAAGCTTCAAGAAGAATCTTATCAAGATAATTTGTTATCATTGCAAGAAGCTGGACACTACAAGACAAATTGTCCAAAGCTGAAGAAGGAAGACAAGGCCAAAAAGAACAAGATGAAAGTGTTGTTGTCTTCTTGAAAAGATTTGGAAAATGATACTGATCAGGAGGATGAACCCGAGCAAGAAACTCAAGTGTGCTTCATGGTCAGCAAAGCGATATTGAATGAAGTATCATTTAATGAACTTTCTAATGAGGATTTACATGTTGTTATTGATGATTTAATTGCACATGCTAGTAATTTTTTCGAAAAGTATAACAATTGTAAATCTGAAAATGTTGCTTTGAATAATGAAAATAATTTCTTAAAGAAAAATTAAAGGAAACTGAGGTTGCTGCTAATCTTTTAGAAGAAAATAGATTTTTAAAATCTAAAATCGCCAAACTCAAAGGCAAGCAACCAGTTTTGGATTCAATGGATCTCATAGCTAAAATGAAATGCTTTTTGGAGTGATTAAGGGTTTGAAATAAGATTCGGAACAATTTACAAATAGCTCTAATAACATATCCAAGTTATTGGCTTACTAAAGACCTACCTTCATGAAGAGTTGGCTCGGTTATAATGCTAGAAGTAGTGCTAATTTTGAAACTAAATTTATAAAAGCTAGTGCATCAACTTCCAACACTAGGAACCAGCAACCACCACGGTTCTTTCATAAAAGAACAGCTAGAGAAAATAATTGCTTTAAATTCAATAGGCAAGGCCACACTCCTCCTTAATGTTTCATTGTTGAGAAAAGAGTTAGTAACCAAGTGTACAAAGTTGTGAGTGATTTCAATTCCTTTGGAAAATCAAAGAGAATTAACATCAAGGATCCAAGTGCATTTGGATACTTAAAGTTTTCTGAGTTCATTTTAGTTTTTCCTTGCATCCCAAAAGAGAAAAGACACGTGGTATTTAATTAGATAGTGGATGTTCAAGGCTCATGACAAGAAAGGTTACCCACTTCATCAAGTTGAATCAATATGATGGTGGGTTTATCACTTTCGGAGATGATGGAAAAGGCAAAATAATTGTAATTGGATGATGACTATTGAATTTGACATAGCATGATCGGAGAGCTCACATTTTTTTTGGGATTACAAATCAATCAAACTCCAAGTGGCACATTTGTTCATCAAGAAAAATATTCTAAGGAGCTTGTTAAGAAATTCAGTTTGGAGCATTCTGAACCTATCACCACAACTATACATCCGAATTGCAAGCTTGACAAGGATGAATCAACAAAGGATGTAAATGAGACTCGGTATAGAGGGATGATTGGCTCATTGATGTATCTCACTTCCTCTAAACCCGATATCATGCTTAGTGTGGGTATTTGTTCAAGATTTCAATCTCAACTAAAAGAATCCCATCTCGTAGTTGTTAAGAGAATCATTAGATGCATCCATGGAACTTCCAACCTTGGCCTTTGGTATCCTAAGTCAGATCAATTTTCTATGATTAATTATTGTGATGCTGACTTTGCTGGTGGCGAAGTGGATCGAAGAAGCACAAATGGCATCTGTTTTTTCTTGGAAAATTCTCTCAATGTTTGGTCTAGCAAGAAACAAGCTACTATTGTACTCTCCACAGCTGATGTTGAGTATATTGTTGTTTCTTCTTGTAGCTTTTTACTTTTGTGGTTGAAAAATCAGCTAAGTGATTATAAGTTGAAGGCTGAGAACATACCTTTATTGTGTGATGATATGAGTGCCATTAACATTTCTAAAAAAATTAATCTATGTACACTACTGTACACCTCCGTACACACCATTTAAAACATAGAAAAATGTAAACATCAAAATTTTTTCTGTGCTGATATGTTTATATTTTTCCATATTGAAAATGGTGTGTATGAGGTATATTGGTACATGTAGCATTACCGTTTCTAAAAATCTTATTTTGCACTCTAGAACTAAGCACATTGAAATAAGATATCAGTTAATTAGAAAACATGTTCAAATTAGCCATATCAACATTCAATTTGTTAAATTCAAAGATCAATTGACTAATATTTTCACTAAGCTATTGGCTGAGGATAGATTTTGTAAACTAAGAGATAGCTTAGGCATGATTAGTGCTGATTCTATTACCTAATAATTTCTAACAATTGAGGTTTTGCCTCGTGAGTCGCAGGAAGATTATTTTGACAAATGATGAGGAACTCTTTATCATTTTTCTGAGTGTAAAGGATTTTTGTGGTCTTTGGTTCAAGTAGTCCTGAAAATTGGTTTAGGAAACATTCTTTGTCCTCTTATGAGTTTCTTTAAGTAGTGGAATGTAAATATCTTTATTTTTTCTTTTGTGCTACATTTTTCATTAAAAAGCAAATTAGCCTCTAACAACTGTTTTGAATTAAAGGTATTAATGTCCACATCCCCAACCTTCCTTGATGAGAAAAAGGGGAAGAATTGGTTGAATTTGATAGTTGTTAATTGTTAGGCTAGTATATTTGCTTGGACTTATGAACTTTAAACTCTTTATAGTTGTTTGCTACTGATTTCATTTTTGGTTCACATATTTTTGCAAATATTTTGTTGTATATTTTTTTTCTTTGAATGTTTACATGTAGGGAACTACTTCTATAAACATGAAGGGAGCACATCAAAATTAGAATGATTTTCAAAAAAAAAAAATTTCTTATAATAAGATTTTGCTTAATTAATATCAAAGACGATGCCCATAATTAACCCAAGAAAAAGAACCATAAAAAAATATGGAAGAAGGGGCTTATAGGCTATATAGCTTAAAATGAAATATGTAAAACTCAAAAAAAGAAAAAATTGAAATAAGGAATTAATTTGATGTTGTGGATAAAATTTTCTCCAAAATTTAGGATAAAACAAGGGAATGAAGTAAACGTGATTAGTAAATTAACATAAATAAGTTGTAAATTTAGGTTAGAAAAATCCATAAATATTCACATTTGTGCATTTAATCATGCTTATATAGTTGTATGAGTATGTGGTGTGATTAATATGATGAGGATTAGTACGCACTAGTAATTATTGCACTAAGAAACCCTTCTTTCAAATAAAGAGGGATGATGAGTTAAATTTGTTTGACAACTCTAATTCTCAATTTTCCCTCGTCTACAAAGAATGCCAAAAGGGAGGGTGATTTTGAAACCTTTTCATAATAAACAAGTTCAACTTCAACATATCAAAACCTAAAAAATTCTCTAAACACAATTGATTATTCCATTTTTGTCTAAGCTTTACTTCTGATGTAACTGTTATTTAAGAGGTCACACCATGGTTTATGTTATTATTAACCTTATTTGGTTAATGAATTAGCAACACAGGATATTTAATTTTTACATAGGCAAAATATTTTACTAATGTACATTAATTTTTTTGAAAAAGTAGAATGCAATGTCATTATAAATTTCATCTATATCTGGATTTATATATTTTAAAATTTAGGGGATGAAAAGTAAAATAACTTTATGAAGGAATAAAAATGTAAAAGACGGAAATTTGACTGTAAGTAATATCCGAAAAATGATTTGAATATTATTATATTTGTCTATTTTTTGATATTATTATTATTATTAATATTTGGTGTGCGGGATGATTACATGGTGCTTATTATGATGAAGTGAAAAAAAATGAAGAAATAAGAGTAATCAAATTTAATGGATCAAAATAGGTATAAGTCTTGTCAAATTCTATACTCACATATCAATTCAATGGTTTATTATTCTTTTCTTCATATTCATCATCTTTTTTCTCTTCACCATGATTATATTTGTGAGATATAACGAATCCTCCGATGCGACTCCAAAAACTTGTTTAATGTTTTCCTGCCAAAAAAGCTTGAGCCCAACTACAATGTCTATCACTCATATTTAATTTAGCTAAATTGCTCTGTAATCTCAACGAAAGAAAGTGACGTTGCACCGTCCTCAGCCGACAACTATCTTCTACACATGTAGACGCAAATTGCCATATACATGATAGACTTTGCCTTTCTAAAAGGTAATTATATTTTTTTTGTGTTTCAAATAGTTTTTCTTGTTCAAATTTTATCATCGAATTTCTTAACTGAAAATTTTAATTTTTTAGCCAATTAAATCGAACCAAAGAGTTTAAATTAATCCCTTCTATTAATTTCAATTAAAATTATTAAACACTTGGCCAAATAATTTTTTGGATGTTTCAACATATACATATCAAGACATTATACATATTAATGTGTTTAATCCGGTTATACGGGCCAGGATATGCACCCAAGATATTAATCTGTAGTATAGCTTTTTTTTTCGGTTGTGACTAGATTTGTAACAGACACGTACTAGAGTGCATTGGAATAATGGTGAAGAGTGTGGAGATTAAATCCAGGTTAAAAATGATTGTAGCATGGTAGTGTACATAAAATAGGTGCACACAACATAAAATAAAAAACACACGCAACGAAGTTGGCATGTGATGGTAAAAGATTCGTTGGTAGGGCTGCACATGGATCGGATAAGATCCGCAAATCCGCAGTAAATATCCGTATCCGATCCGAAAATTGCGGATCTTATCCGATCCACAGAGTTATTGAATCGGATTTGATCCGATCCGCACAATTATGGGATCGGATCACGGATTACTAACAAGTATCCGCATATCCGATCCGCATATCCACGGATCCACAAAAATAATTAAAAAATGAAAAATAAAAATATATAAATGTTAATATGAGTTATGAGATACAACCCTAGCCTCCACTCACACTTCCAATTAGCGCCTCTCACTTCAACTCCCACTATCTCTTGACTGTCAGTTCCATTCCTCATCCTCAATCTTTAATCCCACCAACCACCACCTACTTTCGTCATCACAAGCGCGGCCGCCACCATCATCCTCCCCTTCCTTGATTTACTCGCCGCAACTAGTTGCTAATCGCTTTCCTTCATCACACTCCCTCTTCTTCATTGCCATCACAGTTCTTTAAATCACCGCTGGTCCCCAACGCACCGCTTCTCGCTTTGCCGCACTGCCACTTGCCTCGTCGTCTCGCTGCGTAGCTGGTTTTTGCCTCACCATTTCTGTTCTCGCACCCTCTGTATTCGCTCTCTGCCTCTGTCCGCGTTGTTTCAGTTCGCTGCAGTTGGGTGTTGTCCTCTGTTTGCGTTGTTTCTATTCACTTGTTTAGTTACATTTAGGTTCTCTCTTAAACTGGTTTAATTTTTCAATTTTCTTGTGTTTATCATCAAAGGAGAAGGGATTACATATATATATTTTCCCATATTTGCAGATGTATCCGCAATCCAATCTGCAATCCGCGGATATATCCGCACTCGGATCGGATCGGATACGAAGATAAAATATGCGGATACTCTATTCGATCCGATCCGATAAAGATTATGCGGATCGGATTGAAAAATCGGCCATATCCAATCCGATCTGATCCATGCACAACCCTATTTGTTGGTGCATAATCATTTGACACTAAGGTTCATATAAAATTTATTAATGGCTAGATCACAGTATCACACCAAATATAGATTTAATGGTTGTTGTTCTTTTATCTGTTCTTTATATTTCATGGATATACTTTTTATTCTAATTTTTTTTGTAAAGCAAGTGTCAACATAAAATATAAGTCAAATAATAACATGATAAATTGCTAATTTTAACACGAAAAACCAAAATTATCACCAATAAATAATCATAGACAAATAATTATTGTGGCTATTCTACTTAAAATAGAATTTTAAATGGCCAACCCTTCACATGGAAAATAATAAATGTAAATAACGATTAAAGTTTAATTAGTAGCACTTTCCATATAAAAGTATCAATTAATCATACTTAATTGTCACAAAAATAAATAATCATATTTAAATATCTTGATACAAACTAATATCGTTTGAACACTACTGTGCAAAAAGACCATGCAATAAGGGGGCTAAGAAAAAATGGTCATTTATGAGAATGCCAGTAAATTTTGAAATAAGTATATAAGATAATAAATAATTTAAATTGACATGGTAAAAATATAAAAAGTTAGGTAAAAAACAACCACCCTCAATTTGCATTTGGTGTGATCTTTAGGTATTAATAGATTTGGCACCAAGGTTAGTGCCAAACCATTGAGCACTAACCAATCCTTCACCGTGATTGTGAATCTTTATTTCTTTTTTTTTTTTTCCTTGTCATGTCGTAATTAGGTTTTTTTTCTTTTTTTCTTTTTGTTTTCTTCCACAAATTCTCTTTAAGTTATTTGGATACATTTAAGTTGTTAATTTTTTATTTTTTACTGTGTCTTTGATAAATTTTAAATGTTAAATGTAAGAGTATTAAAAAATTAAAAAAACTCTTTTTAAGATTTTTTAACTTAAAATAAAAATATTTAAATACAACAAATAAATAAATTATATGTTTATATTGTTTGTGTAAAAGAGTTTTAACAAATAATCAATCTTTTATTATATTATCAAATCAACAAAAGTAACTAAGGGTTTCTTTGGGCGAGTTTTAATTGAAAAATTATTTTTCCTAGTTATTTTTTAAAGATCTTTTATAAAATTAAAAATGATTTTATATCATGATGTCTAGTAAAAAAATTTATTTTTATCTATAAATCATGTTTGGTTATGAGGTATCTGCGAGGAAACTATGAATTATTAGATGTTGGTAATGGTTATTTCCTTGCAAAATTTGATTTTCTTGAAGAGCGAGATAAAGTGTTAATGGGAGGACCATGGATGCTCATTGGACAGTACATAGTTGTTAAGCTATGGAATCCCATATTTAGGTCCGGAGAGGCTTCTTTGGATCTACTTTGGTGTGGATTAGGATTGATGGCTTACCGATTCGGTATTATCATGACAAACTCATGACCAAAATAGCATATACTATTGGAGTTTCGGTGAAGATTGATGTAACTACCAAATCTATTAAACGAGGGAGATATGCACGTGCTTGTTCAAATCAACCTTGAATTCCCAGTGGTATGGAAAGTTGCAATGGATGAGGTTGAATATGAAGTTCAATATGAGAGTTTGCATCTCTTGTATGGCCATTGTGATTGCTATGGGCATCTTGATTGTGAGTGTCATACAAAAAAGGAAAATCATCTTTGAGGGAAGAGATTAATCTCACCTTTTCTAAACCTACTGTGCTCCCAGTAAATTTGCCGGCGAGTTCACCGGTGGTCGTTGTCCACGAAAAACAACCAATGACAATGATATGTTGCATGACTCATTAACAGGTTGGACTGACACTTATTCAATGTTGTAGGCAGAAGCAGAAGCAGCCAGAATAGCATTAATTTTGGCTAGAAATTTAAACATGGATAATATTATTTTTGAATATGACAACATGGAGCTTACCTTGGCTTTGAAGAGTAGGAGTTTGTTGGCAACAGTTGAACCAATCATGTAAGACATTCTGGAATTACAGAATCAGTTTAAAAATGCAGGGATTATCTGGATTCCAAGAGAAGGGAACATATTAGCTCATGAGATAGCAAGATTAAAGTTTGAAGGAATTCTTAGAGCATATTGGACTTATAATTTACCTCTCTGTCTGATAAAAATCATCATGGAAGAAGAGAGGGGATGTCATAATCAACTTCAGAAACATTTGCAGAGGACATAGAAGAGCAAGTCAGTCTCAATCTTGGTCAAGGAGTTAGCTTCTCAAGTTTTTACCCTTTTCATCATCGGAGAAAGCTCCATTTATGCAGTAGTGGTCTTGATCTTCCGTGTTGGTCCTTCTTCTAGACAAACTGCAATCATCTTCCTGGTTTACTGCCCAGCCATCTAGTTGTGTAATGCCTTGTAGAATGCCTCATTTGTTTGTTTAGGGTTTTCGTTTGTGGATAAGGGTTGGGTATTTTCTGTTGTTAGGTTAGTTAGGAATGAGTGGGTGTAAAGGATTGTGAGGAATTAGGATGGAGATTAGGTGAGGCGGGTGGGGTTGGGTTTGTCTTTGTGCCTATGGCCTGTGTCCAAAAAAAAGCAAAAGCCAATCCCAAGCTTGGGTCGGTCAAACATGACCCGCCTCCACATACTGGGTCTAAACCCAAGATCCAAGGGAAAAGGGAACTAGATCGTGAGGGGTTCCACTTTTGCTGCTTCCACTGCTCCTTCTTTAAGTGACAACAACGCTGCTCCTCCAACAGGTTTCAAGGGCGATGCTCCTCGGTCAAATGCCACCGGTGCTACTCATCCTCCAAGTGGCGGCGATGTTGTTCCTAGCAAGGATGCTACGCACCCGCTAATGCCATGGACGGCGAGTAAGCATAAACGGCCCCGTTCTTCTTCACTCCAAAACTCGCCTATTGATGATGAAAATGAGCCACCAAAATCAAAGCCAACGGAGTTTCTTCATGGCGATGGAGGCAGAATCGAAGTCCATTCCTTCTGATGAACAAGGGAGTTCTTTGGTTCAGAATTGAACTGGTTCCATCCTTTTCTTCTCTCTTGGGTTTATTTATGGATTTAACAAATTTAAATCTGTTATGTTGGAATATTAGGGGTGCATCTAATAAGATGACTCAGGTTCATTGCAAAGAGTTAATTAGGCGTTATCATCCTACTGTTTTTATTATTTTGGAAACTCGTGTTCAATTTAGTTCCATGAAATTTTTTTGGAATTTGATGGGTTTTGTCGCTGCTAGAATTGTGGAGGCTTCTAGACATTATGGTGGTATTTGGGTGTTAACCAATGATTCTAATTTACAGTGTTCAGGTATTAGTTCTTTTGATCAATGCATCACACTTGATTTTAATTGGAAGCATTTGCGTTGGTTTTGTAGTGCTATCTATGGCATCCCTTCTTCTTCTATTCGAACTAGGCTCTGGGATCATCTTCAATCTATTGCTTCTAGTATTATTGGCCCGTGGATGGCAATTGGGGATTATAATGATATTCTATTCTGTGATGAGGTTAGGGGTTGACATTTCTATGATTCTAGATCGTATGATAAGATGCACAGATGTGCAAGTTTCACAAATCCAAGAACCCATTAGTAGATCCCCATAAAGTGTTCGTGAAATCATAATTGAGCTAGCTACTTAATAGAAACGGAAAGTATAGGAGTCATTACTTTGGAGGCCAATGATAAGTAACTAAAACTCTAACTCCTCTCCCTGCATTACGCCCCATTGCATTGCCCTCGTCACCCTCATCGCGCTTCTTTTTTTCTTCTTATCTCCGTCACGCACCAGCGCCTCTTCTTCTTCTTCTCAGTTCCGCGACACCGCCGGAACAACTTGTCGTGCCCTTCTCTCTCGTTTTTTATGTTGTTGTGTTGGCGAGGGATGCTGTTGGTGGTAGTTTAAGATTTTGACAGCTGCAGTTGGTGATGACATAGGTGGAGGAATGGTGGATGATCACTTTTATATTCTATAGATGATCACTTTTATTTTATTTGGATGATCACTTTTATTTGTTTGGATGGTTAATAATGAATTATCATTTTTTTCAATTTTAGAAGATGATCATTTTTTATTAATTCTCTAGTATATTTGTAATAAAAATGATAGCATCTTCGATAATAATGACATTTTACTATGTGTATATATATATCGAGCTTTACATAAATGAAAGAAAAGAATTTTTTACTCATGAAAACTGTATTTCGTTTGTCAAAACTATCCAAATATCAACAGTTAATGTAACAGTTAGATTCATAGTTAATGTCGTTTGAATAGTTTTCACAAACAAAGCACATATTTTATTAATAGAAAATTTTTTTCCTTTATTTATAGATAATTTTATCAGCATTCAAATTTTTCATTTGTAATTTCCGTATTTTTTTCCTATTTTAGGACTTAGATGGTACATAATACAAAAGGAGATTTGAAAAATTGGGGCCATTTGGGTAATATTTATGCGTGGACACTACATGATAATGCATAAAAAAAAAATAAACAGCACATGACTCTTACATGGTTTATCACTTATCAAGTTTGCAATCGGCTTCCATTCCATCAAAGTGACATCATTACTTTTTCTTGTTAAATAATTGAATTCTTGATACAAATATTATCCTCATAATTTTTTATTATTTTATTTCCCTTGAAAAATAACAACTCCTGGATTTTTTCCAATTAACAAAGGGACCAAAATTACCCACTTAACACATGTTAAAACCAAACTCCACTAACATAGGTAAATTTGATCTTCACCTCCACTAACTTATATATATATGGGATAAGTCTATAATGAACCAAATTCATGGTGAATCAAGTGGAATATTTTTAAATGAGTGGTTGAAATTTTTTTTATATTTTATTTTTATTATTTATTATAAAGTCATTTAAAAATATTCCACTTGATCCATTATGAACCAAATCCACTGTATTCAAAGCCATGTGGGTGAATGTGATGGATCACAAAACAAATATGATCCCAAATACCTCATTATTGTGCAACTCATTTTTTCCTAATTTTATTTAACTTACTATGTATATAATAATACTTATCATTATATATTTATAATATTTAATATTATATATTTATATCAACGATAATTGATCAAAACAAATAAAAATTAAAATAAACAAATTATGATTATTTATAGCTATCTAATTATGATTAGATTTTTTTTTCGTTTCATATATATGTGGGCCATTAAGATAAACAAAAAAAATGTAAGCCATCACACATTTACAACTTAAATAATTATTATAAACAAATATCGTCGGTTATGTTGACCAAAAATAAGAACAAAATGTTTTAATAAACGCCTCGTTTATTGTTGTGCCGTTATAATAATGTAACAGTAGTGATATATGTAAACAACAACATTATACCAATTAAAATTTAATAACACTTTCACATTGAGGTGCGTGTACTTCATCTATTAAATTAAACTTAGATATTAATTATTACATTCCATAACAGTTTTGATCTTTAAATTACGCAAAAAAATAATATTATTTATTTCCTTTTATAAAAGATTCCATCATTAAATTACATAAAAAATAATATTATTTACTCTCTTTCATAACAACATTAAATTACATACATAAAAAAAATAATATATGAATTTGTCTATTATAACATACATTTTAATTAATAAAAATTGGTTATATTACCCTATTGTATAATTAAAATGTTATATAATATTATGAAAATTAAATAAATGTTGTTATGTAAATTAAAAAAATTGAAAGATTAGTTTGTACTTTGTAATATGTAAAATAAAAAATAATAAAAAATAAATTTTAGATGTTATTATTTAATATTTTGATGTTATATATTTATATAAAATTATAGATGTTATATTAATGAAATTATGAATGTTATTTATTATTTTTTTTGGTGTCTTATTATGGATGTTATTTGTTTTAACATCTATTATTTTATATAAATAACATTCGTAATTACATATTTATAATATTTAATATTATATATTTAAATATATAATAATTAATAAATGGAAGCTAAAGATAAATAGAAAAATTATAACTATATCTAATTATGATTATCAAATTTTTTCAATAATAAATTATTATAAAATTGAAAATCAACTAAATTTTAGTTATGGAACTACTTTTAATAAGATAAAAATATAATATTATATATAATAATACTTCTATATGAACATACAATAACAATATACATAAAGGATTGTCTTATTCAAAGAAAACAAAAAAGCAATGATTAAAGGTAATAAAATAATATAAATAATGGAGAAGATAACATGAGATTAATTGCCATATTGAATGTATAATGGCGCGTAAGGATTAAAACTTGTAAAAAGTAAGATTAATATAAATGAAGTTAAAAAAGGAAAATTTTGGTTGTTATTGTCTGTTGGTTACCACTTCATTATCGCTTCCTTTAGACATTTCTGTGACACCCAGCTGACATTTGTGATCTTTTCTATTTTTTATCAAATAGCAAAGATTCCTTTTTATCTCTTCAGGGAGCTTTTCTAATAGTCCCGATAAATTATAGAATGGTATCCAAATTCTATCAAAAGTCTCATCTCTCTTTCTTTAATTTCGTTTCTTTTGCTAGAAACGAGCAGAGTATTTTTGCTTTTATAATTTA
Organism: Stylosanthes scabra; assembly: GCA_036250425.1. Taxonomy (NCBI): domain Eukaryota; kingdom Viridiplantae; phylum Streptophyta; class Magnoliopsida; order Fabales; family Fabaceae; genus Stylosanthes; species Stylosanthes scabra. The sequence goes on from JASCZI010000262.1 coordinate 56,772, forward strand.
TCCTTGTGTGGGATTCCTTGGTAATTTTTGGAGTCCTTTCAAAGACCCATGCTAGCGTGCTTGCTAGTCTTCCTTCATGACTGTAAATGGACAAATCATGGACTTCTTCAATCGGTTGAAAATTGCCTGAAAATACGGACATAAAAATTACTTGGTATGCTGGCACCAAGCAATCTCCTTTTTCATTAAAAATAGGTTGACTGTTTGTAAATTTTAGGGATATTTCCCTTGGATTTACATTATTAATCATATTTTAAAAATTTTTTACTGCATCAACGAAACCTGCAGGGAATTCATTAATAACTTTTAAATCACTAAAAATCAGAATTGTATCAATTAATCCATACTGGAAAAACTTATATGTATCTGATGGTGAAGCGTATTTGATGGTGAAGTTTCAGGAAATATAACCAGCTTTGTTAGCTGTTCTTTGGCAATAGGATAATATCTTAATATTGTCTGTTTTTCTTCAGTCCAATTTAGGACTAAGTTAAGGGTTTCTTTGAGATTTAATCTACAGACCCTTTTCTTTTCATTAATTTCAGCCCTTTTCATTACTCCTGGTTTTTGTGCTTGAATTGGAGCTTTTTCTGCTTTTTTAAAATTTTCTCTGGATGTAAAGCTTCATATTCTTTGAAGGATTCTTTTGTTTCTTCTAATGATAAAATCCTCCTTTATGAATTATTTTAGGTTAATGTGTGTATGGTGCTACTTTTTCCCAAGCATCACATACTCCTTTCATCGGTCCATTGTATATTACATAACATTTTTTATCCTGAGTGGATTTCTTAACAATATCTGCGATTGTTTTATTTCTTGAAATTTTTTCAATTTTTTCTGCTGTGTCCACCATGCTTAGCTGGCTGAACTCTGATGGTTTTGTCTTTTGGGTAGACTCCATAGCTTTAATAGCTTACTTGAGGGATTGGATTTGTGCTTTGATTTGCTAACATTTTTTGCACTGTTCGAGCTCCTGCTCGTACTTTTGGATTTCCTGATTTAAAGCATTGTAGACAAACTCCATTCTCTTGTCAATATATCTGCAATAACATTTTTATCACCTTTAATCTTAATTGGATATTGTAATAAAAATAATTGCCATCTTACCAGTCGACCATGATTATAATCAACCTTTAGAATATATCGAATAAAACCTGTTAAATAACTAGAATCTGTTCGTAAAGTGAATTCTTTTGGAAGAAGATCAATTTTCCATATTTTAAGGGTTTTGATTGCTGCTAAAGTTTCCTTTTCATGCGTTGTATACCTCTGTTCTGTTGGAGTAAATGTTCCTGAAATATATCTGCAAAGGAGTTCCTTTGAGGAATACTTAGAATCTATTGATTCTTTCTCTTGTTTTGAGCTTTTAATAGCTTTTTTAGCTTTCAGACATCCAGACCAAGTTATATCTGAAGCATCTATTTTGACTATCAAATAGTCATCTTCTTCTGGAACATAAAGCTCTGGAAGATTTTTACATAATTCTTTAATTTTTTGTAATTGAATACTATTATTTTCTTCCCATTTCCATTCTTTTTTAACACTTATTTTAGGAAATAAATCTTTTGTATAATCTGTTATATTTTTTAAGAATCCCTAATCAAAAATATAATTTATGCAACCTAAAAATCTTTGTAATTGTTTTCTATCTTCCATTTTATTGGGAAATAAATTTACTATTTCTAGAACGTTTGGTTGTAATTTTAAGGGAAAACTAACATTTTGGTCACAAATGTTATGGTGAAAAATCAATTTGGTCACACTCATTTTTTTTGCCTTCAATATGTCACGAAGGTTCCATTTTGAATTAAAACGGTCAGAATTAATATGAATGGACGGAAATGCCCCTCCGTGTTTTACCTTCCCGCGAAAGGCAAAAATGACTCTGCACTTCAGTCACTCTCTCTCATTCATTCACTCACTCTCTAATTCACTTCTCTCACAACGAAAAAAGAAAAAAAAAAAAGAAACTCTCTCATGGAAAGCAACGCTCTGAAGGTTGATTCTGAACCCTAAGGAAGCTTGAAAATTTAGTGCGAGAAAGAGGGTTACTTTGGCAGACTTCGTTCATCCTCCTCTCACGACATTCTTCAAGTGTTGTTGTTCTTTCGAGGTTGGTGATGCGGGCCTCGAGACCGGTCCAGAAAAGCGGAGTTTCGTTACAGATAGCTCCGAACCGATATCAAGGGAACCGTGCCAAATTTAGTTAAAAAGGTGTCACAGAGATAAACCAAGTTTGAAAATACTAAGTACTGGACTCGGGCCGTTCTCCCTAGGAAGCAGAAACTGAGATTTGTCTTTGATTGAGAAAATATCGGGGTTGGTTGCAGTTTGTTGTTGAGAACAGAGCGCAAGAAAACAGATTAAAATGGCAGTGGATTAAAGAGTGCTCAGCTATGGGTTGAAATACTATACGTCCCTATGAGTACTGCCGATCCCAGATTGGATGGACTGCCACCTAAAGGAAACTAACCACCACAGGGTGGTGGACTTAACCCCTATCCAAATGTCCTAGACATACATAACAGCGATAGACCTAAGTCTCAACAGAACTTAAGTAAATCCCGTGTCACCAGGAAGAACTCACTAGTAGTGAACTTTGCACCGAATTGAATCTGTCTCATTTAAGGTCCCCATACTGCTGGCAGGGGCGTAGCGTTAACGGCATCGAAATTAACTCTGTTCCTCCCATTTGTTGCCCTTAGGGATCGGCATCTAAGATCATTCGCGCATTTTACCCCATAGCCGAGTCACTATGGTCACTACTTGCTACGTAAGGAAATCATAATTGCGAAATTTAAACTGACAGCATAACAGTAAGACATAATGACAAAATAGTAAAAACAAACGGGCAGAATAACGGCAGTAATATTGAATAATTCAAAATTAAAGTCGACAGAATAACAGCATGCAAAACAAATAATAAAAGCAGTAAATTGTTTGGCTAGTGAAAATGGACAAAGAAAACTAATGGAACCCTAAACTAAACTAATGAAATGGTGAATTGGGCTCCCCCAAAATGGTGAAGGCTTCCTCTATTTATAGGCACAAATCTGGCCATTGGTGCGTACGCATAGGTCCTTTTGGTGCGTACGCATATGGTCCGGTTCCAGCTAGGACGTGACGCCCAAGGCATGGCAATGCGTACGCATAGGTCCCTTTGGTGCGTACACATAGGCTCTGGATTTGACCTTCAACCTTTTCTTTGCGATCTTCTCGTTCCTCGCGCTCTCTTTAGCTTCTTCCACTCCGAACTTTGGCATCAAGGCATCGTGCAAAATGGGAAACAGTTTAAAACATGGTAAAATTTGGCTAAAATAGAAAATAATTACATTTACAGCCCTAAGGAACGATTAAACGCAAACATGCTTGTTTCTCATGTATTTAAGTGGTGAAAGGTTGATAATTAGTCAATTTATGGTATGAAATAACCCATCGAAATGGGGTTTATCAACCTCCGCACACTTAAACTTTGGCATGTCCTCATGCCCAATTAAGTCAAATATAGAGGAAAACTACACTAAGGCTGTGATGAGAATGAATCTATGGAAAATAGAAGGAGATCAGAAACTGTAGAAAGAGACAAGCAAAGAGCATTACAGCAAATGCTAACCCCACAAAACGTTTAAGCTCGAAAAAGATGATTGACTTACACAATATAAAAGATCACAAGTCATAGAGTCAAGGAATAAGAACCTCATCCGGTCGTGTTTACGCTCATTCATGTTAGACTATATGCACAAATACTCAAGAGGGGGTGAATTGAGTATATAAAAAATAACTAAAAATATTCGCGGAATTATAAATTGCTTTGAATATAAAAGACTCAAATGCTCGTACTAGTATTTTTTCCAAGGGCTTAAGTCAATTCTTAAGTACTTACGAGGAGCTTTTACTTTCCAAGACACTTGTTAAAAGATAAATAACAATAAAATAAAAGAGTAGAGTTTAGAAGGCGATACGATATATAGTAGTTCGGCGAAATCCTTGCCTACATCCACTCTTTCTCAATTCTCAATTGAGAAGTTCCACTAACACCAAGCTTCAAGGTGCTTGATAAACCGTTACAACAAAGAGCT
>JASCZI010000263.1:15352-30006 GCA_036250425.1 Stylosanthes scabra
AAAGTAAAAGGTTGGTGTTATTTTTATGGTTTCAACGAACTCAATAAAGTCTGAAACTATCATATTAGACTTATAAATTATCACTCCAAATATTTTTCATATATATATACACTGTTGTGTGAGTTTGTTATGGGTTAATAAATTTAAGAAATTTTTTTATTTAAATGAAAATATTAGTAAAGTAATAAAATGAGAAATTAATTTCTATTCAATTTGAAATTTTTATTATGTGAATTTTATTATCTTAATCTAAGTGTGGTTAATCAATTTTTTTTTAATTTACCAAATTTTGATTCATAAATTTAGTTTGTGGTTGCCTGCATTATGTTGCCCGTAGGCAGTATAGAATGGCCCATGATGTGGAAATTTTATCTAAGTCACTACTATAGGTTGCAATGTTGCATAAATATTAATGAAATTCTGCAAATGTTGGATTGAAGATGCAACATTTGACAGCTAGAAGTTCCACTAGTGGTAGTAAACTAGTAATAATAATTAAATTAAATAATATTAATAATAAAAAATGAAAAAAGTAATTGCTGATTGATACTAATCAAGAGAGGTTTTGCCGAGCTTAAATTAAGGACAAGTTGACCATCATCGATATTAACAAAATCTACTTGCTTTATGGATACTCCACGTCCACACTTTGCATTTCATAACTCATTCGATTTTCATTCGATTTTATACATTCCAATTCCATTACTACAACCAAGGATTATAGCCATATACATCACACTGTCACCGGTACTAAAAAACTTTCCAACCATAATATAAAAAAAAAAATCCGCCAAACTTTAGGTTTGATTTGGTAAAACTTTTTAGAAAGGTGCTAGAGTTTTTCAAAAGCACAAACACCTCATTTTGTGTTTGGTAAATCAAAAAGACGATGTGCTTGTATTTATAGCTTTTAAAAAAATTGGGTGCTTTTGAAAGTACCTAAAGAGGAGCTTTTCAAAAATGACTTGTGCTTATCAAAATTAAAAAATTTGATATAACCTCATTTATTAATAAATATCCACATTTATTATTACATATATATCTATTATGGTCTTTTTAAATTTTAAAAGTCAGTTTACCAAATACAATTGTTATTGCTTGTGCTTATTAAAAGACATTTTTATTTCATTTTACCAAACACATGTGCTGCAACTTTTAAAAAGCTATCTTTTAAAAGACAACTTTCGTAAACTACTTTCGAAAAGTAAAAGCTTTACCAAAACAGTAAAACACTACATCCATCAGAAAACGTCTCCACACCTCTAAAATAACTAAATAACTCACTCGTCTGCCACCTCTATCTCTAAAATAAGCTGTTATTTAATTAATTTAAATTGGTCTAGCAATCGTGTCACTCATTTATTTAAATTTCGAAAATTCATATCATATTTTATATATGCAGTAATTTATTAGTTGAACGTAAATCTTTAGATAAAAGTTACATTTGCGGCAAATTAGTTTTCAAATGTTATAAAAAAAGATGTTAGTTAAAGATAATAAGTATTTTAAGATTAAGTTAAAGGTCATGGGTTGAAATCTTAGATAATTATGTGAGGAAAATTAACGTAATATTTTTAACTTTTAATAACATTTTTAATTATGTTACCAAAATATGAAGAAAATGTGACATTAATTTTAATATAGTGTTTAAGTATTATTAAAATTATTTAACTACTATAATTACAGTAATTATAAGCACTAGAGACTCTCTACCTCAGACAGAATGTAATACTAATAATAAAATATATGTCAATTTTTTCTTGATTTCATAAAGTGAATAAATTATTCATGCGACTGAAGATTGCAAATTTAGTTATTTATTATTTGATTATTGTATAAGGTAGAACGAATGTGACTTCACATCTTGGTGCTGCAAACATTCCTCTCTCGTGAATGACATCAATTTTGGACTTTAGAATTTAGATGCTGCCATTCGAAAACTCTTTTTTATTTTATGTTTCAAATTGAAAAATTGACAGAACTATTATTTTTGGGTTTTACATAATAGATAGTAACAGATACATACATAAAACGATAGACATGAGTCAAAAAAATAAAAATTAAAATAAAGAAATTTACAGCAATAGACAGTTAGACACCATTTTTCCTAATCCTATCAACCTCACAACTCCTTATTTATTTACCTTTTCTCTATTATGTATTCTAAAAGTATTTATCGAAATAAAAATTTTAACCTTTCAATATTTAATGTATTGAAAATTGTAGAAACTTCCATAAAAAATTTTCAATGTGATGGTTTTCAAAGACTCATTTTTCATTAAATTCAAAATTTTGTTTGAATAATCTTACGTTATCAACAAAATTTATCATTTTTTTTTGTTAAGACCTAACCAAGGCTCTGAATATTAAAAATTTAATTTGAAACATTAAATTATAATAGTATAAAAATAAGTTATTAATCCAAATGTTAGCTACTATTAAAAAAATTAATTCTAATCTAATATTTTACTTATTTAACCAATAATATAGGAATAATACACCATTAATCTCTTTAGAGTTTAGAGAACCTATTGGTTTGTATTTAACTTAGCATACTGGATTAATGATGGTGGTAAGGGATGTCAATTTAAACTGACCCCACGTCCGTTCTGATCTGCCCTGAATAGGGCGGGTGTTTGGGGCGATTGAGCGGATATGGGTATTGCTCGCCCCGCCTCCCGCCTCATATATATGTATATATAACAAAATATGATTTTTTAGATATTTAATAATATTTAGATGATTGTATTTGTAATTTTAATTCAGAAAAATATTAAATTTAATTTTTTTATTATTAATTATTTGTATTTAATTATACTTTTGAAGTATCTTTTCATGTAATAAATTGTATTTAGTAATTCAATATAATTTTCTTATGTTATAAATACCCATGAGTTTGAGTATGAGTTAAAATTTAAATACTAATATGTAATGGAACAAATATGAATACTTCAATATCTGTCTCGATTCGACCCATTACCATTCCTAGTGATGGTTGTTATAATTATTAAATTTATAACATATCTAGACATATCAATAATATAAGAGCGAGTGCTAGCTAAATAATAGAATAGTAGCTAATTATCAATCAATAAAAGATCGTATAAAAATTGATTATTTGAATATAGAAGACTTATCTTAATTACTTGAAATAATAGGAACATATTATTTGAAATAAGGAAAGTTTATCCAAAGGATAGTACTAACTCGATGTCGATAAATAATAAATAAAATTATCAACTAATTATTAATTAAAAAATATTATCTATCCATGCTTCTTTTCAATCATTAGCAATTACTCTTTCTATATTGTAATACTTATCTTATTCTTATTCATTATTCATGATATTTAGATAATGTTATATATTATTAAAGTGATTTTTAGTTTTTATATACTGTATTTCTTATTGGTCGATTGTTGTTTGATATTATATTGTTTAGGAAAGTTTTCTCATGTAACAAGTCGAAAGACTGTAATATGATATGTCAGTGGAGACTTGGTAAAACTTTTCTTTTTGTCATGTAGTTTGGGGGGAATTTACAATGATATCCATGTTTATGTTAATTTAATTTCCAAAATAACCAGCTGCCTTTAATGGGTCTATACTATGTTCCTAGCTGGATCCTTATTGTCCTAAATAACACAACCCTTAATAGGATTGCTCGATGGGATTAGGTTGTTATTAAACTTGCGTTGTGGTAGAGGTGTTTCTGTGTTTTCGTTGGAGTAGATGTTTATTGTCTAGGGCTGCCATTGAAATGGCGACACTCTGTAATCGATGGTGAATAGCTTTACTTATCTAGAATATTTTATGCATTTTTTCTTTTACTTTCAGAACCTTCGATGGAATTTTTTTTTTAAAGAAATAAAATTGTAGTAATACTTTCATTAAAATATTCTTATAATTGATTTGAAGAGACGGAAATAACATTCTATTTAAATTTACAAAAACATAAATACTTTTGATCTGGTCCCTAACTTCCTATAGCTCGGCCAATTAAATCTAGATCTCGGCCTGTTTTATTTATATGTGACTCTGCCCATTATGTATACATCTCGGCCCATTATGTTATAGCTCGGTAGAACGATGTCCTATAAGTCGGTCTAAATAGTGTATAACAAAAACACGTACAAAACACTTCGAATAATTAATAAATAAGCATCTTAATAAACTCGAATGATCTTATCAATAACACATCAGAATTCCTTAAAACTCGACCGAGCTCATCATCAACAGGTTTGACTTCCTCTAAGCTCGGCGCATACACATCTAATCCTTATTGACTATAGTCTAGCGCAACTAAGTATATCCAACATCTATAAATAGACCTAGGCAAGATATGCACTCCTTTCCCTTCTCACTTAACTCCTAAAGTGAACACATTCTGATTTGACCGTCAGAGTGCCTTTTCAGGTACCACTCCCGCCGTTTCACGAGCTAGCCGAGGTGGTCCTTCCTCCCTGAAGCTCCGTCGAGCAGTCTCATTACCCGAAAAGCTCTACCCCGACAACCAGCTCAAAACATTGGCGTCCACCGTGGGGCCGATCTTAATGATCCCCATATTTTTTCTTCTTTCTATTTCTTTTCCATCTTTTTTGCAGAAATTGAATCTTGGTCGAGCTGTTGGTCATGGTCACCACTACTCTTCAAGCCGATCTATCCACTCCTTCTTTTATCTAGTCATGTGGTCTCGAACAAGGTCGGCTCAACCTACATGGTAACTTAAGCTAACTTATACATTATATTTGACGATCTTTTAACTCGACAATGATGACTTATAACTCAGCAATGATTTATATGATTTGATCGTATATGTTACAATTTTGTTCGATTTTTTTTCTTATAGCTCGGCCGAGGTCATAATAAGCCCGACCGACATTACGTTTTGAAATTATTATTATCAGATTTATAGCTCGGCTGAGATCACACTAAGCTCAGATTTTTAGTGTCATACCTCGGCCAGAACTCATTTTGTCAGAATTACATTTTGAAACCACTTTTATTATATCTCAGCCGAGATCACACTAAACTCAAATTTAACCGTTTTACCTCTGCTAGAATTCATTTTTAAATAAGTTTCAATAAATGTACAACTCAGCAATAACAATTACTAACTCGGCAAATAATTTTTACAACTCCGTCATACATGTTATCGTGATTTAAAATGTCCATTTTAATGTTATTTTATAGTTTGGTAGTAATTTACAACCTTGGATGTAGTGGCATTTCAAACAACTATTATCATATTTACAACTCGGTTTATGTCACAGTAAGCTCGGATTTTAGTCTTATACCTAAGTCATAATTACATTCTCAAACAATTTTTTTCATATTTATAACTTGGCCGAGGTCATAATAAGCTTGGATTTCATTTTGATACCTCGGCTAGATTGCGTTTCAAGAAACCTTCTTATCAATTTTCGAACTATAATTATACTTACATCTCGACCGAGGTCATAATAAGTTCGGATTTTGGTCTTATACCTCAGCCAGAGTTGCAATCCCCAAAAAAATATAGCAATTTTTTACTTCAGCCAAGGTCACACTAAGTTCGGAAAATATTTAATGTTATACTTCGGCCAAGATTATATTTTAGAATAATTATTATTCATTTCGTGCTTTTTCCTTTGTTAATGTGTTTCTGTATGCATGATCAACATGTACTTTTGTGTCATTATTATTACTATCTTCGGTTGAGGTTACTCAAAGTTAGGTTGAGGTTTCACTAAGATCAGACCATTCTCTAACTATAGTTCGGCCGGAGTCACAATAAGCTCGGTCAGGTCAGACTATAGCTCGGCTAAATTTTAGGTAATAAACTATAAACAATATATCATGTAGCAAGTTTTGCTCCTTATATTAGTATATACTTTTTCACCATTTTCAAACAACTAAACATCTTAAGTTGTAAATATTCTATATATTCTAATTTCTTCATTTTTAGAGATATATGCTATAATCTTATCATATTTATCAAATTCACATGATATTTACAAACCTATCAAACCGATGTCTACAAATCAGATTACAATCAAACTGACCTCAAAAGGTCGGATCTCATATCAAACCGATATCTACAAATCAAATTCTTATCAGACCGATGTCTACAAATCAGATTACAATCAAACTATCCTCAGCAGGTCGGATCTCATATCAAATCGATACAAATCATATTCTTATCAAACCGATGTCTACAGATCGGATTTCAACCGAATCAGCCTATATATGTAGGTCGGTCCTTATATTAAACAAATGTCTACTAGTCTAATTTTAATCAAAGTGATCTCTACATGTCAATTTTGATATCAATCCTACATTTATATGTCAAATTTTAACCAAATTAACCTTTATAGGTCGGCCTTAACTTATACAGGTCGGTCTCAATGTAACAAACTCCTATAAGTTAGTTTCAAACTAACGAACATACTCTTATATATCGGCCTCAAATCTCACAGGTCGGCCTTGTTGTATGGATCTCCTATAAGTCAGTTTCAACCTAACGAACAAACTCTTATAGATCGGCCTCAATTCCTATAGGTCCTCAATGTATCAAACTCCTACAAGTCAATATCAATGTAACAAACAATTTTCTACAAGTCGTCGTCCCATTAGGCAATCACTTACAGGTTGGCCTCAAAGTATACATATTCAAATTTTAAAACCGAGATAATCTCGGAACACTAGGCAAACCCACCTACACAATTGAGTAATCTACCAATTTTAAAACCGAGATATACCTCGGTACAGATATTCCATCTTAGCGATTAAACAAAACCTCTGAATGCTGGACCTCATATCAAACCGATAAGTCGGATCTTAATCAAATTAATAAGTCGAATTTGGAATCAAATCACTATTTTCTAGCTTAACATGCCTCTCTACTAATCAAAGGCTCTACCGTCATTTAAAAAATACATAATTTTCATAAATTGAGCTCGAGGGCTCAACCTACAATCTTGGCTAAACATGACAATAACTTGCCAACTTCTTATTTTCATACAAACATCTTTTACAATTTCAATTTTCACTTTCTGCTATAATCGAGTCATAATTCGGACAAAAATTTCAAAATACCAACCATCTACTTTATCAATTCAAACAAAATAGAAGTCAATATCGAAATACTATCTTTTCAAATCAAAACGGATCTATAACTTCGAACATCTACCATCAATTCAAACCAACAAACCAAATCAATCTCAATTTAACAAACGCTCATCTATAACTCCAATTCAGCTAATATCTACGAACAATACAATCCAGTCAAACCACTAAAAGAATATTCCATATATCTCAGCTTCCTTAGCATTTACAAAACTCCTTCGTAGAGGTCTTCAATTTTTCTATTTTAAAACAACAAATCATCATTCTTTTCCATATGAGGAAAACAATGTCATTTCTAGTGACAAGCTTGCCTATTTATCTTTCAAATTCCCAAGTTGATCTTAGGGGCTTACATCCATATTACTTAATTATAACCAAATTGCCGAGCTATAACTAACTTTACAAAAAGCTCAACTTGGTTACTTTAAAATAAAAAAGTCAAGCTTGGGGGCTGTGATCTGGTCCCTAACTTCCCATAGCTCGGCCCATGAAATCTAGAGCTCAGCCTATTTCATTTATATGTGACTTTGACCATTATGTAGCTCGACCCATTATGCTATAGCTTGGTCCAACAGAGCTCGGCCCACTATAGCTCGGCAGAGCGATGTCCTATAAGTCGACCTAAATAGTGCATGACAAAAACACGTGCAAAATACTTCGGATAATTAATAAATAAACATCTTAACAAACTCGAATAATCTTATCAACAACACATCAGAGCTCCTTAAACCTTGACCGAGCTCATCAACAGCAGGTTTGACTTCCTCTAAGCTCGGCGCATATACATCTAATCCTAACTGACTATAGTCTAGCGCAGCCGAGTATATCCAACATCTATAAATAGACCTAGCTTATGCTAGGCAAGGTATGCTCTCCTCTCCCTTCTCACTTAACTCTTAAAGTGAACGCATTCTGACTTGAGCGTCGGAGTGCCTTTTCAGATACCACCCCCGCCGTTTCACAAGCTAGCTGAGGTGGCCCTTCCTCCCTAAGCTCCGCCGAGCAGGCTTATCACTCGAAGAGCTCTACCCCGACAACCAGCTCAGAACAACTTTTATTTTTATTTTTAGATAAATATTATCTTTTTAAATTTAATAAATATCAAAATTCAATTAATTTTATGTTTCAATTTCAGAACAAAATATAATTCACAACAAAAATTCAATTTTCCAGAACCCAAATTAAATCTGAAAAATAAAACACACACAAATAGGGTTTTTATCTTCTTTCCTCTTCTCGTCCCAATGCGGCGCAACAGTAGCACCTAGGATAAATTGCTTGATATTTTAACTTTGGAGAATGCAAATCGTGCAATATATGTTGATCGTGTTTTCTATGTTTATATGATGTTTTAGCTAAAATTATTAATCTTAAATTCTTAATATCTAATAAAATCCATTTTGCCATGTTTATCAAAGTCCAAATTTGTCCTAGCAATTCAAATCCCACTCCACTGGATGTGGTCATGGATAACAAAAAGTTTGAATAATGAATATTTACATATACACAAGTATTGTTCAACAACGCCTGTCATATCATTTCCTCTTCGAAATATTTGAGGCATATTAAGCGTCGTGCTTTTGGTAAGCGCTTTGCATATTAAGATAGAGCAAAAGAGAGGATTATTTGCTGCGCCGCTGGGAAGAGAAGAGGGATGAAGATGAAAACCTGGCCTCCATTTTTTTTTTCTTTTTCCAGATTTAATTTGAGTTTTGGAAAACTGAAATTTTGTTTCAAATTATATTTTATTTTAAAATGGAAAGTTAAAATTTAATTAAATTTTCATATTTGTTAAATTTAAAAGAGTAGTATTTGTTTGAAAAATGAAAACAAAAATAAAGGTCTTGATTTTTTAATTTAAATAGAAAGTTATTTTTATCTTTTCAAATAAATTATAAAAATATTTTAATAAAAGTATTGATATAATTTTAGTTTTTTAAAATTAAATTAAATGCTGACGTGAATAATAAAATTTAGGTGACAAACTTTTATTAGAATATTAGTTTCTATTTTTAAGGTATTAATACGTATAAATTTACTTTCTCATCGAAGCAAATACCAAGAAAAAATCTATAATTAATAAATGGCTTGGACAATAACAAAAACTGAGGATTTTTTTTAAATAAATAATATTAATATAATATTTACTAATTTAAATAAATCTATGTATATTTATCTTTTTGAGTGATGTTCCTAGTGCCGCTGGTAAAGTCAGAGTAACCAAAATAAAGTAGTGTTGTGGGCTACATTTGTGGCATTGGATCAAAATTTTTGTCTGAGTAGCGCGACAACTGGCAGTGGCACTGGGTGAAAGGAGGTGCCTCGGGGTGTGGCTGCAGAACTGGGGAAAAAATAGTTCATGTATAAATGTATAATGCCTGCTGTACTGATTCGCGTTAACCTCTAATAAAGTAATTATGTGGCAACCCAAATCATTTTCTGTACTCCGATGTACTCTTATTTCAAAACTTAAAATATAAAAATAATGGCTTTAGGCACGTAAAATGTACAAATTTTATAAATTTTTAAACTAATGAATTAAGTTTAATTCCGGATTTACGTATTTCTTCTGACAAATTATTAAATAATCTTTTGTAGAGAAATCTGAATGAAATTTATTTTGTAAAATAATTTTTATATATTATAAAAAATATTTTATTATTTTAATAATTGAATCTAAAATCTTTTAATAAAAAATAAAGTAAGATAAATAAAAAAACCAAAAGAAATTATTAAATATTATTTAATTATTATTTTTATGAATGGTAATTAATAAGTTGAGTGAGATTTATCATTTATTTTTTGAATTTAATTTCCATGCACCGTCAGTGTAAAAGAGTTTTACACATGCATTCAATTAGGTGTTACCACATCATCAAAAGCAATTAATTTTTAAACCCACTACTTCTAAAGTCATATAAATACATGAATCTGATTGGATGACTGTGTAAACTCTTTATACCGTCAGTGCATCAAAATTAAACTAGGTGATTTTTTTGTTGCTGTTATTATAAAGTAAGTTGTTATTTTTTATTTTTAAGCTACACCTAAAAATAATTTTCAGATACATTATTAATTATACAAAGTTTTTTTTGGACTACTGAGATCAACAGAAAAGCTAACTAATCAACATATTATTAATCATCTCATATTTTTATATATAGCACTAATATGAACTAGTAATGCGTATTATTTCTTTTGGAAATATTAATAATTTCGTATGAAAGTTAATTCAAAACTCGACCACATTTGTCATAAATCTCATTGGCTTTCATTATTTTATTATTTTAAATTTTAATTTGGTTGAATTATTTTTATAGTTTAAGTTTTCATATAAATAAAGAGAAAATAAGAGTATATATAGAAAATGGCTTGTGTTATCATACAAATTTATACATGAAGTTGTTTTTCTTAAGTGCCGCTACCACACCCTCGAGGCACCATTTCACCCAATGACGCTGCCAGCTAGAGCGGTACACCTCTACTGCACCAATGCCGCACCCACGCAGCACCAGACAAAAAATTCTGATCCAATATCGCATTTGCAGTTTGCGGCACTGCTTTATTTTGGTTACTCTAAAATTGCCAGGGCACTAAAAATATCACTCAAAAAGATAAATATACATAAATTTATTTAAATTAGTAAATATTATATTAATATTATTTATTTAAAAAAAAATCCCAAAAACTGATGTGTCAAGCCCGCTTAGCTGGCCCAAAATTGAAGCTGCATCCAAAAAGTTACATGCATCAACTCGGCCTGCAAGATAGGTCAAAGCCGACCTTACAAGCGTCTCCTAAAACTGCATTGGCCGGTCGTGGTCATACCGAGTGGACTAGATACTGCAAAACACATAAACATGCTTCCTTCAATCTTATCCGTCAGCGACACGTCAGGCAGAAATCAACCGCTATTTAAACCAACATATCATATGACAGGCTAGCAGAGTGTCACATGTGAAAGGCTTCCAGTTTATCTAATACTATTCTATTTTTTTTATAATTTTTTAATTAATAATTTTATCATTAGCTAAATTCTTCATAATATATATAATACTAATAAATCAGACATGTCTGACCTACGTAACATTTGTTTTAGCATTTACTTGACTTTTCTTGTCTTTCTTTCTCCATCATCTCTCTCCTTTTCCTTTTGGCTAAGTCATCAAATCACACTCATTTTTCTTGGTTCTCCCATTTCCCATTTATTTATTCAATTCAATATTCATCCTTCTAAGAAGGTAGGTTACTCTCTTAATCAATATCAATACTAATAATAATAATTGTGGACTGTTATTTTACTAATTTCTTATTATGTGAATTTTGTTTGCACCTCTTTCATTCATGGTTGCTGAAATCCATTAATTCTTGTCACCAAACTCATTCTTATTATAATCTCTCTCACATGCCTACTTTGTTTAATTAAATGCTGTTCCAGCTTCAAGAGTTTTTGTTACTAAAAAAGAAAACTTGTCCATAAATCAGGATCTTCTTCTTCATCAGTGCTTTCATTCTGTTTTGTGTGTTCTAGATTCTTCTAAAGTTCTCCAATGGAGAGTGTCAAGATGGGAGACTATGAAGTGATACAGCAGCTTGGAAGAGGAACATTGGGTCCCACTTTTCTTGTTCTCCACAAAACTCAGAATCAAAGGTAAATAATCTCTCTTTGTGGGTTCTTTTATAAGTTGTAACTGCTAAATATGCACCATGAAGGGTTCAAGATCCATTTTTTGAGAAGAAATTTTCAATGTTTCTGTTAATTTTAGTGTTCAGTTGTGAGAATTAGTTGCAATGTGAGGTCTATAGCAGTTATAGTCTTTAATTTGAATTATTAGCACGCAAATCCAAAACCCTACTATTAAAATGGCAACATTCTTTCTCCCCCTTTTTGAAGCGGAAACCCAGTTGAGTCAATAACTGTTAACTTTCCATAATTTAGCTTTTTGTGAAAGTTTTTTGAAGATGGGAACTTGTCTTGTTCTTTATAACTGTTGCTATACATTGATGATATAATTCCTGGTAGGTGTGTGCTCAAGAAGATTCGGTTGTCCAAGCAAACAGATAAGTCACAGCTATCATCAGCACCCCAGGAGGTTGGTTGGTGTAACAACCCCCCTCTATGCATTTGATTGGTATCTTATTTGTCATCATTGTAATCTTATTTGTTAGGAAAGTTATTCGGTAAATATTTAAATTTATACAAATATAAAAGATTCTCTTACAATACAGATTTTACACCTTACATTTCAAAAAAATTAAAAAATTAAAGTAATATACAGATATGGACCCATACATTCTTCTAATAAAACCTATATCTTTACTATTTACATCTGGACCGTATAAGCCACCTATTTGTTATTAGTACTATTTCTCTCTCTCTCATATATATATATATATATATATATATATATATATATAAGAGAGAGAGTAGGGGTCCATTTGTGTTTTGTTTTCTTTACAAGAAAAAAAATATAAAACCTATGCATAGAAGCTATTCTTCCCAACTTCTATTTACAAGTTATAATGAAAAGAAAACAAAATTGTATTCTTAGCTTTGTGTAGAAGCTGAGATGAGTAATTTCTATGAACAGTGGCTTTTTTTTGGTTTAAAACAAAAATATATTTTATTGTTAAAGAGAAAAACTTGAAACAAATACAACATAAATACTTAAATAGTAACAATTAATCAAACTATTATTTGATTAGCATGAATTGGCCAAATGCTACTGCTCAATTTTATTGTCTTCCATTATAATCTGTTATTGCATTGTAGTTAGATATGTTCCTGTGATAGATAAACTATCTGAATATTGTCAAGAGTAGAAGAAATTATTTCCTCTGCACAGACACAGTAAAGAATAACGGCTACCAGTGAAAATAAAATTTGTTTGTTGAAAAACCTTCTAAGTTTTATTTTAAACATCATCATTTTTTTTTAATTGTTCATCAAATGTCCAGAGAGGACATGGTAATTAAATTTGACAGTTCATGTAAACTCTTAGAGTTTAGGTAAACTTGAATCTTGAAACTTAACTCGTAAAATCCTAAGATTTAACTGCCCTATGGCTGATTCTTTGTTCGGTGTTTTTGGAGAATCTTGGGTGTGCCCTGCATCATTAGATCAGTTTCTTTTGATGAGGTTTTCAGGTTTTAGGAGAAAGAAAGAGGCAAAATCTTCGTTGCAATGTGCTAAATATCCCACTATATGGAGTGTTTGGCTAGAATGCAATCTACACACTTTTAATGATATATTCTCAGGAAAAAATTATTGTTTGTGATAAAATTAGGCCTTTAGCATATATATGGTGTAAAGCATGTAACTTTGAGACTGGAGGCAATTTGTTCTGTAAGACTGATTATTTATTTTTAATGCTTTCAAAATGTTTTGAGCATCATGTGATATTGGCATTTTTATTTTGACCCAAGTACCATATGGAGCTAGTCTCTACCAATATAAGATAAGATGGTATTCTTAAGATTGGTTTAATTGATATCAATGCCAAGAGGTTTACAGAAGCTGGAATAGAATGTAATTTCCTACCTGCTTATAGAAGAATGACAATGTTGTCTCACTTTCTGTTACAGATGAACCTGATTGCAAAACTAAGTAGCCCTTATATTGTGGAGTGCAAAGATGCTTGGGTAGAGAAGGTATAGAAATGATCTATTTTATTTTTATTCTTATTGCCATTTGTGCATTTATATAACAATGAAAAATCAAAAGTGAAGTTCTATGAATGTGTTGACCTGTTTCAGTGATTATCTATATTAAGATATTATTTCATGTTGTGTAGGGGGACTACGTATACATTATATCTGCTTATTGCGAAGGAGGTGACATGTAAGTATAGTAATTTTTTGTTACACTAATGGATTCTAGCATACATTAAGATGTAAGCTTATTGTTTCAGTTATACAGGTTTTCATAGAATGATATCTGAAAAGAATTAACCTTTTTTAAATAATAATGAAAAAGAATGTTTGATTGGCATTGTGCCTGTAAAGTGTAAACATTTACCTGAAAGGTTAAGCAATTGTGTAGAAGGTCCAGAGATGGTCTTCTTAAATCAAGACGTTTTTCAAGCGAAATCCTATTGAACGTAAAAGTATATAGAATACAAACTTCTATAATGGACTAAATGCTTATATAGCATTGTACCTTTGGAATGAAGGTGTCATTCTGAACTTTTGATTATTAGACTGAAAATGATAAGTACTCAACTTAAAACATGGCTAATATGATTTGAATACCATGTTAAATAAATTCTTGTATTGAAAGTTAAGCTGTTAGATAAGAGGACTGACATGGAAGTGGTCTGTAATCATAGTCTTCAAATCATCTATCTATATATCAATTTTTTCGATTTGATGTAACTTTTCGTAATGTACTGATAACATAAGGACCAGCCTCATAGTCTTGGTATTATGTTGTAATGTTTATTGCTTATTCTATGATATTGATAGCATTGTGTCATTAATGGAAAGAGGAGAATCTTGAACAATCCTTGTTAGTTGATTCCTCTCCCCATCAACACACCCCCCCCCAAA
>JASCZI010000263.1:43486-62510 GCA_036250425.1 Stylosanthes scabra
CAAGCACTTGAATTCACTTGGCATCATATATATATATATATATCATTCATTTATTCTGAAAGACGCAGAGATAAAAATGGTCGATATCATTTATACGTATACACATAGGCACATAGCTAGCGCTGCGTTCATAATAATCCAAGAGTCAATAAATGAAATTATGTCTTATATATATATGTGTGTAGGTTGGTTCCTCAAGTGTGATGTGAAAGTGAGGTTCCAGATTCCTCTCCTTAATTTGTACCTTTCTTCAACGCTCAGAACCGTTGCCATGTCAAAGCTACATAAGCTGCCTTGAAAGAGAGTTCCCAACACCTGCAATTAACTCCGAAAAGATGGCCTGCCAATTCATTATTCTTTTCACGTTTCCTATCATAATAACGATAATAATTTTATAATTATTATGAACAAACTAATAAAATGGCTAATACTCACGGTGATAATGGGTATGGTTTGGTAGGTATATCTTATTTTAATACAGGCCCGGTTGCTAAAGCGAGTTGGATACTAATAATAAATTATAAATACTACTTCACAAAATAATAAATAACATTATACTACATTATTATTATTATTATTATTATTATTATTATTATTATTATGACTAAATTATGATAAAATTTATTGTTGTTGTGTAACTCTTTCCTCTCCAATCCAAATTTGTCAATGTTCCAACCCATAAAGAAGACTGAGTAGGTTGCAGCATAAGTGGTGACTAGTGGTTAACATATACCTTTTTTCATTGTTGGCACTAAGTGTAACGTAAGGGGCTCTTTTGAGGACGCTATATCACCTTGCATATTCATTGGTCTTGTGGGGACTCTCAATCAAAAAAAGGAAAACTCACTTGTCATATGGTCAAGTATGGTTAAATTTTTTAAAGTGTTTTCGGTGTTACTAATAAGAAGTAAAAGTTTCAGTGTTTTGAAATCAATGATTAAGATAAAAAAACTAAACATACGAACGCTTCCTAAGTTTTTATACTACCATTTCACTAGCTTAGAAATCATGTATTCATGATATTTAACAATATACAATTCATCAAGGTAATATAGTTACTTTGATACCTTATTTAAAGATTATTTGGAGTTCGAATTTGAAAAAGAAAAATAAAATTCACATTTAATTTAGATATTCTTAAACCCTTTCTAAAATTTTTGTTTAGTTGGATCCAAAGTTTCTTATAATAAGATTCAGAGGTGAGTAATTTTAAAATAATCTATACCTATATATATATTTTTGTTGACATCTATACCTATATATAGAAAACATACAGTAATGTTAAAATGATAATATCCAATTTATTTTATTTAACTTAATAGTTAATATCCATGATTTCATAAATGTAACTTTGATAATTACATACAATTTATTACACTTAATATTATTCAATTATTCCAACGATAATTAAAAATATAAAATAAAATAATTTTAAATTAAAATTATCTATGTCTCTCCCAAATATTTTTGTATAAATACTTATTACATTTAATATTATCTAATTATTCAAATGATAATTAATTAAAAAGTATAAAATAAGATAATTATGAACTGATTTTCTATGCCTCTCAAATATTTTTTTGTATAGAAAAAAATATTAGGATAATTGGATATATACCTCCTAGTGTCTTACTCATGTTTTGGCCTCTTAACTAATCTCATGTTAATTACTAGCATACATATTAATTCACAGGTGTTAGTAATAATGATGAAGATGACCATTGAACACATTCCTAACAAAGTTCTCTATATAAGCTCTCAAATCTTGGATGTAATTTAACAACTCAAGGTGCTTACCAGTACAAATTAATTAAATCTCCAGTCTCTTTTTCTCACTTAATAGAACACAAACGAATAATAATGGCACAGTTTGGTAGCTTCCAAGCTAAAATGATGATGGTAGTAATGATTGTGGTGTTGTCCTTTGTGACCAACATTGTTGCACAAGATTCAGAGATTGCACCCACTGCACAATTGGAAGCTGGAAATGCTTTTGCTTTGACTTTTTCTAGGGTGGCATTTTGTTCTTCTTTGCTTGCTTCTCTTCTCGCATTCATCATGCATTGAATTGCTGGGCTTTAAATTGATGTGCTGTGTTTATTGAAGTTGGTACTGTATGTATGTCTTTTTTATTTTATATTTTTATTTCTAGCTTATTATTATTATAATACTAGTTTTGTGGTGTGCAACAATATTATGTAATTTAGTCCACCAGCTATGGGTGTGACCTGATATATGTTGATTTTGTAATCTATCATTCTATCCTTGTAAAATTAATAAATTTTGATGCTATGTTTTATTACATTCTTCTCCTCCATGGCCTTTATTATTACTTCTTCACTTGTGTGTTTGCTTGTGTTATCTCCTCACGTAGCATTTCAGTTAACTATCTTGATTTTGTTAGATTACTGCTACTTGACAAGAACTCTCGCTTGGTTTGCTCATACACAAACCCACCACACCCACTTCCTGTTTTATTCACCCTTCTTTGGTTTAATCAGCTGCCTACTTTGTCCCACCTTCAATTTCCTTTTCTTACCAAAGTCACCGCTTTAATTATTGCTCAGTCTCTATATTTAGTGCCGTGCCTCCTCTTTTGTCTCTATGTTTAAATATTGATATGTTCTTGCATGTTCAGACAACTAGTCATCTTCTGCAAATTACAAATACACCCCTGTTTTGTTTTGCTGGTAGCTTATCTCTTATTTTATCCATGTGTCAAAGAACATCCTAACATTATTTGAACTAGCCTAATTTATATGGCCACAAGAGTTTTATACTTTTATTGATATACATTTAAAATTAATATAGAGAACATGTTTTCTTAGTTTCTAAGTAACCCCTATATATAGGGAAGGTCTATGATAAGATACTAAAGTATCTTCTAATGAGGATATTAAATTTTTATCGTTGATTTGTGCTATTAAAATCTGATGTGCAATTAAAGAAGAAAGAGAAACTTCTAAATATGATAATATCCTTGTCAAAATATGTCTTGCCTCACTATTATTTAAAATGTTAAATTTTACCAATATATTCTTTCTATTCAAAGATCTTGCCACCACAAACCCCTCTAAAAGTGGTCTTGAACGAACAATATGCTCCATGATTATAGGTGTCCAAGCATTAGTTCAATGACATCAATTTTGATATTTAAAATTTAATTCCTAAAAGAAGTAAACATGTCGGTGACTTCTCAAAGATAAATAATGTTTAATGAAATAGAAACTTGGCAAAGGATTTGGTACCAGCGTCTCTCAAGTGTCTGTGATAATTTATAAAATTCCCTAAAATTTTTGAAGAATTTCAATTTATGTCTCTTCCAAATTTTTCAGAATAAACTATTTCTTTCTCCGTTTATGCTTTCTCTAATTCTCTCCCCATTGATTCTTCGACACTTTTTTAATTGCTCTCTCTTGAAATTGAGCACATCTGACCATTATTATTAATTTTGTTGGAGTTCTTCGATTATGTGGTGATATCATCTCTAATATAAAAAACAATTGATTCTAACCGACCACAATAATAATAGTGGAAGCAACTTCTACATTAACTTGGGAGAGCAAATGGATTTAATTTTGACACAAAGAAAATTTTTTTCTTTTTTGTTTTTTTTTTTTTTTGGTGTTTAAAACATGTAAAAACAATAAAAAAAAAACCTACAACTAAATGTCTGAGCTAATATTATGGAGAAGGATATGATTATTTTCATCTTCAGGTTGTGGCCACATTGCATATTAAAAAAAAATTCTTAGAATCTGTCTCTTTTTGTCAAGATGCGAGAATGGAACCACGGCGGTAGCAGCTTGCTGCAACAGTGAGTTGTGGTGACAGTGACATCACAAGGATGTGGTGGGAAGAGCTTTTTTTAGTTTTGAGAGTTTTGTTAAATAAAGTAAGTACTATATGGGTATTTTTTAAACAATATGGGGAGGGCACCGATAACTCTCTCTTAAAAGAGGGGCACCGAATTTTTAGCATAAACTTACCGTTGGTGAAGGAGGATCAAAGACACATAATAGAATTGAACTGAAAAGGGAAATAAAATTGAGAATATAATGTTTATACACTTATTAATTAAAGATCTATTCTTTCTTGTTTGAATTATTTTTTTTTGTCAATAATTATTCATATCTAAAATATGGTGAATGCTCCGGTATGATAGTAAAATATTACTTACCGTATATTTATTCAGTAAATAGAAACTTAATTCATAGGATATATTTATTCACGTCGGCATTAATTTTTTTCATTTTTTAAATAATTATTATATCAATATGTATACTAAATTAAAATACCCTTATAAATAATAGTTAAAAGACAAATTTATCTTTTTCATTATTTTTATCAAAATACCGAATAATTCTTACTAATTTTATTGACAAAAATATCCTTTTATTAAAATACAAACAATTAAAATCACATTATATTATCCAATAAACACATAAATAAAATAAAAGATAAAAATTTCGAATTAATAATAATTAAAAAAATTCAATTACATTCTCAAAAGTCAGAAATTCCTAATGTTCATCTTCTTCAAAAACCCTTTAACCCCTCTCTCTTGCTCCTCCATTAGCTACCTCTGCCCCCAACTCCAATACTGGTTTTGCAGCTTCCACTCCGCCGATAACACCCATAGAAGCGACTAGGGCGCAATTTGGGGAAGTGTGGAGCAAAGAGAAGAGGAAAATTGGTCAAGGAGTTGAAAGAAGGAAAGCAAATGGGTGTTATCGGCTGAGAGGAAGCTGCGGAACCAGCATTTGGGTTGGGAAGAGGTAGCCAATAGAGGTAAGAGAGAGGAGTGGAGGTAAGAGAGAGGGGTTGAAGGGTTTTAGAAGAAGATGAACATCTGACTCTTAAGTGTGATTGAATTTCTTTTTTTATTATTATTAATATTGAATTTTTATTTTTTATTTTATTTATATGTTTATTGGATTAATATAATGTGATTTTAATTATTTGTGTTTATTAAAAGGATATCTTTGTTAATAAAATTAGTAAGGATTATTTGGTATTTTGATAGAAATAATGAAAAGGATAAATTTGTCTTTTAACTCTTATTTATAAGGGGTATTTTAGTATACACGTTGATATAATAATTATTTAAAAAAAATGAAAAAAATTAATGCCAACGAGAAAAAATATATCCTATGTGTTAAGTTTTTATTGGCTTAACCGTATTGATATGTATTTTATTTTGCCATCTTACGGAGCAATCAGATTTCTTTCTTTTGAAGATTAAATTATCAACCCTATATATTTTTAGTAACTAAATTAGTGGTTAACCCTATGCAAAAACAAAACTCATTGTGTTCCTGCCATAACAAAAAGGATTAATACATTCTATAAGTGTATATTTGTTAGATTATTTTAAAGAAGAATAGTGCTACGGAACCAACATTAGGGGATTATTAGGAAGTCAATAAATTCAATTAGAGGGATATTGGGTTGGGAAAAGGGAAGAAAAAGATAGGGATGAAATATAATTTGACTATTTTGGCCTATCAATATTGTTGGCTCCATAAACTTTCTCTTTAAATAAGGATGTTAATTTAGGTACATGTAAGACATTACCTAACTATAATTTTGCTAGGAAAACCATATGTATTATTTTAGGCATTTTACCTAAGTTTGTCAAAAGGAAGGAAGTTTAATTTATATTTGAGAAACAATAATTCTAGGTGAACAAGTATTTTTACCAATCAAGTGCCTAATCAAGCAAAATAGTTCACGTGCCACTTTCTGTTTTATATAACGTTCTTTTTCATTTTCTATTTTCTTTTCTTTTTCGTTCACGTTCTCTCCGTAATGATTCACAAAGATTTTTTTGCCTAATCAAGCAATTTGAAGTCATTGTTCTCTACATCTTTCTCTTCATGATTCACGTTCGTTTTGTCTGCTGATTGCACTTTCATCTCCGTCGTTTTTCACCATTATTTTCTGTTCATGAAGAAGAAGATGCATATGCAAATATGGAAAAAGGAATGAAGGAAGGAAGGAAGGAAGAAGAAAAAGAAGAAGATGTAAATGCAGACACCAAAGAAGGAAGGAAAGAAGAAGAAGAAGAATGTGCTTACATTATAGCATTAGTTTGGTTGTGCTTTTCGTTTTTCGGTGCATTATTGCTTTCTATTTCGGTGCATTATTGCTTTATATTTCGGTGTAGTTTTTGAGTTTTACATGATTTCCTTAGTTTGGTTGTGCTTTTTATTTTTCGGTGCATTATTGTTTTCTATTTCGGTGCATTATTGCTTCATATTTCGGTGCAGTTTTCGAATTTTACATTATTTTCATAGTTTGGTTTTGTTTTTTGTTTTTTCGGCGTCTTATTGCTTTTTATTTCGATGTATTAATGCTTTATATTTTGGTGCGATACACCAAAGAAGAAGAAGAATAAGAAGAATAAAAAGAAAAATAATGAGGAGGACATTGGCGGAGGATGAAAAAGACACTAACGAATGAGGAGGAAGAAGACACTGGCGGAGGAAGAGGAACAATGCGTGTATCACGCTCTTTTTTGTGAGAGTGGTGTTGCTATTACAGGTTTACTTGGTTAACCACTTGATTGATCAATTCACTTATTCAAATAATATGATTATTTTAAAAATATTTATAATAACTTAGAAATTATATTATTAGCATTTATATATATTTTAAAAAATATAGGTTTTACTACTTTTAGTATATAATATGACACTTTAATTTACCATATAACTTGATAAATGAAATAAAATGGTTGAACCTAGTACCGGATTTACTATTTTTCTAAGAGTAATGCTACAGAATCAATATTAGGGAGCCAATTAAGAACCAATACATTAATGAGCATCCAAAATTGAAAAGGTTATTATCCACAGAATATAAAAGTTATCATCCATAATTCTTTATTGGCTCCCAAATGAAGGTTTCCTATACTTTTCCTTCTTCTATTGATTTTAATATTACGATTCACGATATTAGGTAACCAACAAAAAATAAACTAATATCAACCAACAAATTTAAAACAATAATTCTAGCTGTATATCTATTTTGTCCAACTAAGTTATTTATTGTATGTTAAATAAAAGATTATTTCGATATAAATTCATTTCGGTGCTATCTTTTGTGTTATTTGACACTGAAGTGATCTTCTATTTAGCATAGAATTAAATGACTTAGTTGAATTTAGTTGGCCAATATAGATGAGAATATATAAAGCATTACCGAATTAAAAGAACCTCATTCATTCACAATTTTTTGTTCAAGTTACTCTTTTACCCTGGCTTTCATCTACCTCCACCACTGGCCGCTGCTGTCGGCACTTGCGACATTTCCAAAAATCATCCGACGGCTTTTCCGTCAACAACCACCATGTACCTTACAATTAGTATGATAGATATTGTCTAGATTTAGGATGGACTGCTTTATTAGGTTTATTTCAAAAGTTTCGGATGATTTGTTTTACTAGATTTTAAATATTCTATTTAATTAGATTTCGGATGATCTGCTTTTCAAAAATAAAAAATAAATAGCTAATTCTTTATCAATAATATAAAAAATAAAAAATAAATAGCTGGTTTTTTATCAATAATTCTATGTGAACAAATAGTTTTGGCCAACCAAGTCCAATCAAGTTATTTATTTTTATGCTAAATAGAAAATTATTTTGATGTCAAACAGAACTTTAATTATGTGCAATTTTTTTATACTATTTGACACCGAAATAATATTCTATTTAACATAAAAATAAATCACTTTGTTAAATTTGACTAGCCATAACCACTTGTTCAAATAGTATTACCAATTGTTTGCTATCTCTTTATTGGTTACCAATGCTTTTCATATTAAGATATATACAATCTCTATCTTTTGTAATATTTATCACTAGATATCACAAATGTACATTTTACCAAGAACTTTCACCTATAAAGTTAAAAAAAAGAAAAAGAAAAATGGTAGTTAAAGAAAGGGTAAATGTTCAAGAAGCAGTTCCTTTTGACTCCTCCATATCCAATTCATGTTCTGCTACCATAATGCATGAATCTGCTTCCAGGGATGAAACTGAGTTCTTGCTACCATTGTTATCTTTCGCCGAAGCTTCCTTGGGCGAATTGAGCATCTCTGTTGTGCATTGTACGTCTGGCGTTATGCCAACCTGATCTATGTCGTGAAGTGCCGGCGATAGATATTTTGCCACGGTTACAAAGAGGGCTGATCCGTCATGAAGCTCCGTGACGCTCTGTCATAAGATGTGGCAATTTAGCAAATAAACATTGCTTAGAGACTAAATAATTGTTAAATCACCATACAAAATTCCAAATAGTTCTTAGACTCTGAAGTTAGTTAATATTCCAGTCATATAATTGCAAAACTTATTCAAAATAAGGACAAATGCATTAATCTTTGATATTTGTTCTAACATTCTTATAGTATGATCCATATCAGCTTAACCACATTAGAAGAACTTCTCTTTCATGCTTCATGATTATCATTATCTAACAAATGCAATAATAATGGTACCTGAATCTTTCCTTTACCAAATGTTTTGTGCCCCACAAGAATGGCTCGGCCATTATCGTGTAATGCACCGGCTAAAATCTCGCTCGCACTTGCACTTCCCTCATTGACCTGTTACACAACAAACATTTCAATTTACTATAGCAAGCTACTCGGTTTTAGAAACAAAGTTAAAATCTGCACATAAGAAAGCAGGTGATGGTAAAAGATTAGAGCAAAGGAATGAAAACGATTCCTCTAAACCAAACCATGCTCAGACAATAAGATCATGTTCCATAGAAAACACAAGAACAGTACAAAATAGAATTGGATGACAACTGCTTCAAGTTAGATTCTCTCTGGTTTATGAGACGGGCTTAACAGTAATAACAAATGTGCATAAATATGGCATGGATGCAATAAAACAAAATGAGAATGCTTCCTCTTTCACATGAAGGGTACTAAAATCCAAAGCCAAAACCAATATCATGAAGTAATTGAAGTTAGTACTCACAAGAACCACAAGTGGATCATGAGTTATAGCATGCCCATCGGCCATGGTAATCGGTAACATGTTCCCGTTTCTATCAATGGTGTTCACTAGAGTCTCATCCCCATCCAACCACATTTGGGCAACATCAAGGCCAGCTTTTACCAAACCACCCTGTAACAAAAGTTACAGAAGGAAGAAAATGCTTCTGTGTTAATCTAGTCCATACATCATGTAAAACTATGTAAGGAAATTCCAATTGGAGAAGTCATTACAGGATTGTTTCGTAGATCTAGTATGTAAGAGTGTACTCCTTGATTTTCCAATTCTTGAATGGCATTCTTCATGTCTTCAGCAGCAGTCTGTCAATTTGGAACAGCAAGAGTTTATATGTGCAGTATAGTTTGAGAACAAAACAGTTAGTAGTTTAATTAAAATACAGAATTGAAAATTCTTATTTATGAGAGTTGTATATAGTAGTTTAGGATGTCCATCAACACTAGAAGTCACGTGTGGATCGGCGGAGAATTCATACAAATGACGAGGGAATCAAGGGACTTGGGTGGCAAGTGTGTTTCTGGTTCCTCAATCATCTATGTGAATTACCAACTCTTTTTACATGAACATCAGCAAATATCATACGTTTCTTAAAAAAATTCGGGTTCAACAGGTTTTTGGTCTTGTAAAATTAGCAATTTATGGTTGGTCCTTGTAAACATTTTTCTTTTGGTAATTTCTAAAGAGAGCAAAAAGTTATTTTAACTCTTTCTTTGAATAGTTGATTCTTTGCTCACCTGCGAGAATGCGGACAATTTTACGTAGCCAGTTTTTGTCAATTGGCCAGTTGGTAATCTATGAGGGATGATGGCACTTGAGAGTGGAGAGAGCTTAATATACTCTCGGGGAAGTTTGACCTTCAAGCACATGGAGGAGTCATATTGGAATTAGATCAGCTATAAAATAATGTGAACTTCAAAGTTCCTTTAAAAAGGGAGTAGCTCACTTGGCTAAATTATTTATGCACAACATAAACTAAAAGGAGAAAAGTTAATATTTCATGAAACATAATTACTAAAATTTGAGTTGTACCTCTCGGATGGAAGATTTTTTCACCGAGTCTTTCACCTGGAGATGAAATTCAGAAATTAGTTTCTTGGATGATGGTCAATTGGCCCAGAAAGCTTGTCATTTGTCAAGGAATGAAAGAGTAAAGATACCAAAATTTTCAGAATCACCCTGTAGCGAGTGTCCACTTTTTTCTTTTCTTTTCTTTTGTGGTTAGAAAAATGTTCTTACATTCCTTGGAATTTTACACAAGAAACCTTACATCAGAATGATTTTACAATGTAAGAATCCTAGGAATCCAAAAACATTCCACAAACCACACGCTTCAACGCAATAAAAAAAGAAGGGAAGTTATTCGATACAGATCTAAATTCATACAGATATAAAAGATTCTCTTATAATACAGATTTTACACCTTACATCTCAAACAAATTAAAGTAATATACAGATGTGGACCCACACATTCTTCTAATAAAACCTACATCTTTACCATTTACATTTGTACCGTATAAGCCACCAAAAAAGAATTGTTGTATTTAGAGAAAAGCAATGGAATATTGATAATTATACTACAAACCTTTACGGTAACGGTTGTTCCAGCACTCCCTCGAAGTCTCTGTGCTGCAGCCTCACTATCAATGCCATCAAGCCTCTCCCCTGCATAATCAACATTGATCAATAAACAAAAGAAAATAAGTTGTTTCTCTTCAGAGACAGAGTTTTGATCCCCAAATCAGAGACAGAGTTTTGATCCCCAAAACAGACTTAGAGAAGCCAAAATTTGCCAAGCCATTGTATCAGAAAGAAAATGTTTAGCTGCATAAAGAAACAACACAGGAATACAGGATGCTATATAAGGGAAGATCTAAGCAAGAAGCTTGCAAATTCTTGTGTCTTTACATGAGTGATAGTGTTTCTCGTGCTTAGGGTCTCATTCTGTATCATCATTTTCAAACGGACTTTATTTTCTGCAGAAAACTAGACATGAATAGCTTCATCGAAAATAAAAGTTTGAGGATCATATATTTGTCTGGTACCATTTATCTCGACCAACTCATCTCCTTGATGAATACCAGCACGAGCAGCAGGACTACCTTCAATGCAGGATAAAACAACCTGTGATTTCCACTCGAAAATCAATGTGTTGGTTATCAGGTGACATTAAGAGATAAACATTGTTGCAGTAAAAAACTCATGAAGAAGCAGATGAAAGGTTCTATGGCATAAACTAACAAGAGTTTCAAGAATGGGAACATGAAACCAAGTTTTCCTCAATAGGGAGGTAAAGTCTCAATAGCATAACAAATTGACCTCAGAACAATCAGCATAAAATCTTAAAGTGGTTCATTGTGGATCACTAACCAAATGTCCCGTTCTTGGTTCAACATTTATGAAGAGTCCTACTCCTTGTAAGTTCCCATCACTTCCAATTCTAAATCCCTGGTATTCCTGTAAATAGGAATCACCATTAAACCAAATCACAAGAGCTGAAGAACAGATTTATAACCTACAATCTATTGGATTCTTGAATCTTGATCATATCTCTAGTTAAGAATGCTATTTTCAATTCACCAAGAAAGTAGTACTGAGACTACAGAGAAAAAGAATGTTAGTGTAAGACCTTCGGACTGATAATCCGCGTGAATGGATCGCCAAGGGTAGAAAGCATTCCACTAATTTTTGTGTATGCAGCATCAGCTGAGTTTAAGGGAAACATTTCCACCATGGTTTGCTGCAACTTCAAATCCCAATCTAAAGCAGAAAAAAAGAAAATAAAAGAAAAAACAAATGCAGGTTTTATTATTGATCCCTCATTTATGCAAACATTAAAATTGGGGGAATAATTCATCAAGTGAAAGGTTTGGTATGAAAAAGCACCTTGGTGATTATATGTAGGATCAACAAACGTTTCGCGAATCAAACCCCATGCTTCCACAAGGGTTCTCTGAACTGCATTTACCTGGGAACATAATTTATGTTGTGAACAAACAAAGCTTTGGTACTTACTACAAAGGTTTGAATGCTCAAAATAAGCGTACAAATACCATTACCAAATTACAAAATACTACTTTACTTGCAATTGAAAGTAAAAATAGAATTTTATGCACTAATTTTTTATACATTGTCAGTATTTAAAAAAAAAATTAAATTAATATCACTCTTTAATCAGTAGATTAAGTTATTAATACATCCTTACGAAACCATTCAACTCTGATATAAGGTATTCACTCAAGAGAACATAGTAAAAGTAACTGTAACGATGGAAACAACTATTTACTATAATCCATTTCAACAATTTTATTTGCATATTAAAACAGTCACTAGTGTATAATACACATTAAAATATAAAATACATTAAAATGAATTAAACTACACATATATTTTGTATTTCAATGTGTATTACTTGTTGCTGATTTGGTGGCTAATTTTGGTGTACACCTAACTTAGCCTAGCCCATTTTGGTGTAACACCAACCCACTCTTAATAAAAAAAAAAAAAATGTAAAATCAATTAGATACAAACTTCAATCCAAATACACACTATCATATGATTCTGTATTAAACGGAACCAAAATAATAAATTCATACTCAATCGAACCAGAAAAGGAAAAACTGAGTGGAATTTAAAAAATTATTAGAAAAATAAAAGTAAAGAGAGTGACCTCAGGTGCTCGTGAAACGGGAAAAGCAACGGTAAGGGATTCAGCAAGAGCCGAAGGCGAATCACAGAATACAGAGAACAAAAAAGTTGCTGAAACGCCAAATCCAAAAGCGCTTTTTGCCGCGGATTCAAGCCACTGCTCCTTCAACCACACCGAAACCGACAACTTCCTTGTCTTCTGATTGTTGTTGCTCTTGTTCCTATAATTATTCCATGTCGGAAACCACAATCTGCGAGGAGGCGGAGGAACCAGAAACATCGAACTAGGTTTTGATGGAATTGAAGGTTTAGTAGCATCGAAGTTCAGACAAAGATTCTTCATTTTCATTTGGTTCCTTTTCGGTTTCTTCTTCAGCTCGGTGCTCTTTTCGGTTGGTGGTGGACTGGTGGTGACCGTTAATGTTGTTTATTATGTGTTATTCTAAATTCGGGTAGAAATAAAATAAAATAACACTTAAGAAAGAATATTTTAAAAAGAAAAATAAAATTAATTTTGTTCTAATATAATAAGAATTTTATTTTAGTTCTCTAAGAGAGCATCATCCAATAAATTTTATTACAAATATGTGATGTTTCATATTTATATTCTACTTTAATTTTTTGTAAAATATAAAAAAAATGTCTATATTATAAAAGAATTTTATTTTAATATCTATATCAATACTTCTCAATACTTTAATAGTTTTACACACTTATATCTAATCAAGCAATATCATATGAATAAAAATAATTAACTTTTACATGTATCATAAAAATAAAAATAAATATAATTGATTGTATAAAACATTTTATAATATGATTGTCTCAAAATTAAAATGATATAAAACTGTGTAAAAAAATTAATTCAGTGCTTTTAATTAACATTTTTAAAACACTTGTTAACTAAATTCATAAATTTACTATTCAAGCCTTCATTAAAATTTAAAGTATATCTATTTTAATTCTAAAATTAATTTGTTTTATTAAATAATATTAATGTCTACTTTATTATGTCACATTGTCACTATTTCGTGATTAAGATTCTTGATGATAAAAGTTGAAATATATACTTTTTGACTTTTGTTATAGTTTAATTTAATTGTAAATATAAAAAATAATTATTTTTTCTAACGTAAAATACGAATTATTTATTGAACTAGAATTTGAAGAAATTTATAAAGAACAAAACTAAGAATATATGTACATTTTATTGTAACAAATTACAAACTTATTTAACAATAAAAATAGAAAGAAATAAAACTGGGGGTTTTGGGGGTCCACTTGAATCTTCTTTGGTTGTGGCTGTGGAGTGCTCAAAGATCCTGTATTCTTGCGTGTACGTATCTAAGACAACAAAATTCCACTCGATAAAATTTTTATCTTACATGCATGCAGAATAATAATAAAAAACAAAACCATCCTTCACAATCACACATGACCACGTATGAATCTTTTGAATCAATGTGTGATCATTCATGAAAGCAGGTCATCTTCAACTTTTATTTTATTTCTGGCCAGTAATTAATGAACTCGCTTTACTTGATCGGTTGGTACTTGTTCAGTTGGTTGCAATTAGAAAACATGTAATATTCTTTTTAAGGTAAAGTGCGTTTTTTATATCAATAAATTTGTTTATCGTAATTAGTCTTTTTAAACAGTAAAACACCTGCCAAAAAAAAAAAAAAAAAACAGTAAAGCATACACTGCTATTTTCATCTATAAAAATTTAGAATGCTGAAATAAAATTATTTGGAGATATATACTATGGTAGAGAAAAAAAAATATGAAGAGATGAAGAGTTTTAATAATAAGTAATTAGATGAGATCATGTGAGGTATTTTATTTTATAACAATGTTAGGTAACTAATAAAAATTCAGTCAACATCAGCAAATCACTTAAATTGGATGAACTATTTTTTTAGGTTTCAGATGTTATGTTTCTAAAAAAGTTAACTTACTGTTGGTTGTTTTAGGTTTCGGATGTTCTATGACTTTTATTGTAGATGTTTTATAAACAGTGGTTATGAATGTTCTATTTTTTGTTACCTGATTTCTTGGTTATAAAAATATTAGTTACCTATACTTTATCAACAATACTAGGTAACCAATAAAAATTCAACCAACAATTTAAATTGGAGGTTCTATTTCTTTAGGTTTCGGATGTTTTATTTCTAAAAAATACAAAGTTGACTTATTGTTGGTTGCTTTAGGTTTCGGATGTTCTATAATTTTTTTTTTTTTTGACTGATGTTCTATGACTTTAATTTTATTGTGGATGTTCTATAAACAATGATTATGAATGTTTTATTTTTTATTAGCTGATTTGTTGAATAGAAAAATATTAGTTATTTATACTTTTTCTTTATTTTATTTTTATTAATTTTTATTAATTTATAAATGTAAAAATTTCTTCATTGTAGAATTGTGAATTGTCCTTGTTTGGGCTCTGCCTTTCTGTTATTGTAGTCTTGAAGTATAAATTATTAAATTCTGATATGCCTTTGTAATCTTGTATATCGGGTATGGGCTTACAAATTGTAATACCATGAAATTAGGTCTACAACACTAAACACCCATATCAAACCGTACAAACAATGTTGCATGCAAGGCTGTGATTCAATTGGTTATATCATTCGCTTTGCAATAGGTGCACCCGGCCAAATTCGAAACTTGTGGAGGTCAAGTGGTTTATATAAGAATCCATAATGGTGTGTGCATGAATACATAGTGTGTGATTGTGATATAATGTCCATTGCCCAGAATTGGAACTGTTGCATAATCCATGTGAAACCAAAAAAAAAAAAAAAAAAAAAAACCATACAAACAATGTTACGATATTAATTCATAATCATACTGATATTTGTCCCATCAATTTAAGCTTTAATCTTGCAATAAATTAGTTCTTGATACGTTTGATTGGAAAATACGTAAAAAAAATCATTAAGTTGGAAAAAGAAAAAACTGTATTCGATTCCACTTATTATCCACCTAAGATAAACTTTACTAATTCTATATGGCAGATTTTGTCCATGTTACTAACATTGTTTCCCTAATTTAAACAGAGGGACTAACATGGTGCACTTTTTATAATCTCGAAAAATATTTTTTATAATCTTGAAGATTAATTTAGTGCAATCGTTAAGTCAGGGATTTGCAACCCTACAATCTCAAAAATCAAAATAGAATTTAACTCTATTTATCTATAAGTGTATATTTTAACATATAATTATAGAATATATAAT
The DNA here is from genome assembly GCA_036250425.1 of Stylosanthes scabra. Lineage (NCBI taxonomy): Eukaryota > Viridiplantae > Streptophyta > Magnoliopsida > Fabales > Fabaceae > Stylosanthes > Stylosanthes scabra. Next base: position 59,402 of record JASCZI010000263.1, read on the forward strand.
TTATAATTTATAAATCGTAATTAATTTATATATCAAATTATTAATCATATATCGTAATCTTACAATCTATGAACATAAACCTTAAAAAAGAAAAACAACAATCTTAACTACTCTGATCTATGACTATTTTACTTTATTTTGTTTTGAATTTATATTACGAATGAGTAGTTGAAAGTTCTGGCCTAAGAATAATTTATTTTTACAAAAGTTTTGACCTAAGAATACAGACTTTTAACAAGTCAATCCAACGAGTTTCATAAACTTTTTTCAAAATCTATGATCTTACATTTAATTAATAGGCTTTCGAAAAAGTTTAAGCTTAACTTGTTTAATAAAACGAGTATAGCAAAGCTTAAAACAAAACGAGTCACGAGTCCTGTCGAGTAGCCTACCCCGACCCATTCCTACCCTAGTCTGCCGGGCTGAGATACTACGGCAAACCAATAAAAAAAAAAAGGGCCTAATGGGTAAGGTGGCTTCTTACTATGCTTGATTGGAAATACAAATGTAAATCACTACTACAAATGATAAAATGGTACTTAGGAATATTAACCTTACTCAACTAGTCACCAAAAAAAAAAAAAAAAAACCTTACTCAACTATTAGCTTGCAAGATTTGAGATACAGCTAATTGAATTCAACAATATTTGGTTGTTCATTTGCTAGTTCAGTTTTAAGGTCCTCCATTTCCACTAGTGCACATGCCTATTGTGTATTCAAATCGGATTAAAATAAAAAATAAAAAGAAAAATACCAAACTGATTGAGAATAGTTTATGTTCTGGTGTGAAAGATGAGCTGGTGAGTTCCTTCAAAGGATAAGATGTGTTCGGCCGGGAGAGGTATAGCTCGGCCTCCACACGAACGGAAGAGATGTACTTCAATTCTTCAAGGAACGGCGGCGGGGGGGGGGGGGTGGTGGACCTACAAGGCCACTCCGACGCTCAAGTCAGAAAGAGAGAACACTTATGAGTTTAAGTCAGAAGATGGAGAAGAGAACATACCTTCGCTAGCATGAGCTAGTCTTATTTATAGAGGATGTTAAAGATCGGCTAGAGCCGTCATTCGATTGTTAGGGCTGACTCACTTCGTTCTGAACTTTAAGGTGATCGAGGGTTTGTGTGGATAAGTCCAGATGAGTTTGTTATGAGTCAATCCTATTAGTTGTATTGAGCACGTGATTTATTCCAGGTGAATTAGGTCTTACGATGAGCTCTTTTGGTGAACTTGGCGACGCCGAGCAGTTTGTCCTGGGCTTACTTTGATTGGGCCGAATTATAGAGTTCTTTTTTGGTGAGCTATAGCGGGCCGAGCTATAGCAGGCCGGATCACAACCGCTAAGCTTGACCTGGGTGGAGCTTTGTGGATTAATAGGTTGAGCTTTATTATAGAGAATCTATAAGTTGGTTTGGAGAAGAGGTGTAGTAGCCCCCAAGTTCAAGCTGTCTAATTCCACGAATATGAAAAGGATAAAATAAAAGATAAAAAAGAAATAATAATAATAATGAAAAGAATGTTAAATGAGAGATAATTAATGAGAGGGTAATGGGTTAGTGGGGGAGAGATTGATGGGACATTATGATGGTTGTTACTTCACTGCACGTTTATCCATGTGAGTTTCGGAACCGTTAGATTAAAAGTGAGTTTCATATGTGAAACTACATCGAATGGTTGGGGTTTCTCCATAGAAGTGAACCGTTTCTCTTCGATGATATGTGGTGGTGGCTCATTTTTATCATTTGCTAAAAATCTAAAGAGTGTTTCGGACACTGTATTTGAGAGAAAAAGAAGATGAGTCAGAAAGGTTAGTTCTTGTTTTTCTGGTTGTTGTGTTTCTTTTATCTTCTTCTTCTCTGTTTCTGTGTGTTGTTTCTGTTTGTTGTCCATGGAGGGTGGTAGACTTACTGATGAAAATGGGAAACCCATAGTGCCAGTAGCAGGAGATGATCCGTACTATGGGTGAAAGGGGAAGTGAGGGAAATAGTATCATTGTTTAGGGATGAGGAGAGTGTTAGGGAGTTAGGTGATCCATCTTTGTGGGTTCGGGCTGGTAGTGAGGCTAGGGTGCAATTTTTGTCGTGTAGTGTAGAAGACAGAGTTATTCATAAGGGTGAGGGGTGGGAGTATTTCTACATGTATACGACAGTGTTGTTAGATTTGGGGATTAGGTTTCCGTTTAGTCAGTTTGAGTGTGGTGTCCTCAGTCAGTTGAAGTGTGCCCTTAGTCAAATTCATCCTAATGCTTGGGCTTTCATTAGGGGTTTCAAAGTTCTTATGGATTACCTAGGGCAGGAGCCACTGTTAGAGGTGTTTTTCTCCTTTTTTCAAGCCAAAGGGGTTAGAAAGGGAGGATTGCTGACATTAAATAGTTGTCAAGGGAGGACATTGTTTTCTTTGTATAAATCCTCCTATAAGGATTTTAAACAAATGTATTTGAGAGTGAGTTCGCTGGAGGAGCAGTTTCCATTTTATGTGGATGAGTTTCTGTTGGAACGGTTTCCACTTTATTGGTATGCGGAACCAGTTCAGATTTTTAGGAATGTGTAACGACCCAACTTTTAGCATGTCATGACAGATGCTACGAGTTAGATAGTTACGACACTTGACTCTAATATTTATTATTTTATAAGCCTGTCGTCGATCGCCGTGAATCAAAAGAAAGATAATAATTGAAATCGAAAACAAGATAACAATTACAACATTCATCATTTCATTAATCACAATATATTAGGAAGAGTCATATATCATCATAACCACTTAGACTTATATAATAAGTATCATATCTAAATATACTGTACAACCTGATCCACGTAGGGATCTCAAATCCCTATACATCAGACTAGAAAGCTGTAAAATCCTAACCCTCTTGGACATATACTATAGCGAGGGGACCAGTACTAAACAATTCAGGATATGCTGTGAAAGTCGGCTATGTATATAACTGTAAAAGTTTATCCTTGCTATTTCCTCAAAGTTCTTTACTCCGGTTCTTATCTACACGTGGAAAATAAAGGGGTGAGAATCTAATATTCTCAGTAAGGGTATAACAGGGTTTCGCGTATATAGCTTAAGGCGTTGAACCTTTTTATGTATTAATAGCAGAATTATTA